>LQRL01154433.1:1009-13759 GCA_001703475.1 Hydroides elegans
GGGCATATAATATTTACTATAGTTCTATTTACGTATATTATATTATTTTCTTGATTTTTGTATGTTATAAGGTGCTGATGGATTTCCGGAGGGCTGGGCTGGTCGACGTGCTGTCCGTACGTCCGTCGGGCTGTGTGTCTTCAGTGGGCTGTCGTCGATCTGTCTGGTCCGCCGTGAATGACGTCTTAGCGGTATCCTCGTCTCAGGAGAAGTATTCGTTATCGTAGTTAAGTAGTTTTTGGTAGTTATGGGGTATTTGGGTTAAATTGGTCTGTAAGAGGGTGGGGGTTGGCTTCGAGGGTATAAATTTAGTGTCTGTCGAGCTAGTTAAGTCTGCGTTCTGATAAAGTATAGTGGAGTATGTTATATGGCTATTTTTTTTTAAACTGTAATGTGGGTTTTTAGGTTCGAGACGGAGCTCGAGTTTTTTTAATGGGGGGGGGGCAGTGTAACGGTGTCATGTGATCTCTGTTGATCATGTGACTTTCTCTCTTCCTCTTTAGTTTTCGTTTGAGAAGTCTTGCATTGTATTAATTTGAAAATATCAGAGGTATGTAAACCCATCGGTGTTAATTATAATATGTATGCAATTAAACTATGATTTATCAATAAAGTGATGTTAACAGTTGAACTGGACTATTCTTATTAGTTTCAAAAAGTGACTTTAAAACAGGCCGCGCTACCTGGCCAATTCCAGACCCGATTATAGGTCTAGTGCCACATAAGTATAAGTACAAGGGTGGACATTATATGAACTGGACATGATATGAGCGCTCGATTTTTTAAGGTTAAATTTCTTTTATATCTTAAATCTTTTATTGGTTCAAATGTTATCAAAATATACATTAGGTGACTGTTTATGATTTTGTTGACTTAGAAAGAAATCGATGATTCGATGCGAAAGAAATTTGACAATCTAAAATTCAGCGCTCATATTATGTCCAGTTCATAATTTGTCCACCCGTGTAATGATTCTAGTACATGTATTATGACATCTATATCAAGAAGAGTATCCCGTGAGGTGTTCCTCCAAAATGGCTTCTTTTTATAATCAACCTATCTATAAACAGCCAAACATTGCACTCTATATAAAAAACAATGAGTATATACTTTCCCAATTATTTTTTTTACGAATCCATTTGCAGAATCGATACTTATTATATTATGAGAGGTATATAGGTCACATATACAAGAATATTTGTATTTGTATTTAATTAAACATGTTGCTCTCTAGATTATATCAACCCCGATGAGGAAATCTATTTACAAAATTAGGAACATATGTCGTTTATACATTTTTTTATTGTATATTTCAACGTTTCATTTGATGTTATGTTAGCATAACATTTTTAAGATAAGGCAATTGGGTTAATATTTTTGTCATTATCAATCTTGAATTATTTAGATTTATTTCTCTGAAGTTATGCGCATCAGTGTGTTTCCCCCGTGCTTCGAATGGATAAAGCGGCTGGCTCACCGCTTGAACAAGTGCATAATAGCACGAATCGAGATGCATGTGTTCAAGCCCAAGGGGAGCAAAAATATGGTCGACCCAGCCAGTGAAACAAATTGTCGAACCAGCTGGCGAAAAAATGGGTTCCTGCCTCTCGTGCAGGCAAGATTAACAGGCTGGCTGTGGGAGAGGAGTGGCGCACCCTTTATGGCATTGCACATGAGTCTGGCCCAAACGCTAAGGAAAAGGGATGGGCTCTTCGGCTAAGATCTAGGATATAGTTTCGACTTTAACCGTATGTTAATCCTTATGTATATTGGAGAGATTGGACAGAGATGATTTTAACCAACATTTGCATTAGAAATATATTGTATATAATGGAATCGCATGACCGCTCCGTCCTTGTTATATTACCGCCGATGCTGCCAATGTATGATCGTGGACACGGTGGAGAGTAATCTGGTGACGGTGATCCAGGACGGTACGAGGCTATGAGCGTCGAGCATCGATAAATACTGTTCAATAAATAGTCGCGCGATCATGGCCCTAAGCAAAACTGATCCCAGTTCTTTTTCAACTCCAGAGGATGTGTTAGTGAAGGAGTTGCATTTAGTTTTGGATGTAAATTTTTCTCAAAAGGTTCTCAATGGATATGTTGATATTACAGTCGAAAAAACGTCACCAACTGTAGAAACATTGGTAATTTCCCTTTTATCGCTCATTTTAAATGAAAGCGAAACCGAGCCCAAAAGTCAAACGTATGAAAAATACCAGTAATCCCAGGTATATGTCATACGATGTTTATGATAAATTCATATTTGTTTCCGCCAACTTTCAGTCGCATTTCTTTTAATTGAGTGACTGATGTTGCGTTTGAAGTAATGAGTTGCTGATGATCGTCGATATGTCAGTCAGTCCATCAATGTACTTCCAATACGTAACCCAATGCATTTTTAAGACTCTCTGTGGAAATAAATTTTGAACAATCCACAAATGGGTCACGTATTGGGACCATCATTGCTTTTGTGTTTGATCTCGAAAGGGTTTAGGCCAATAGTCTAGAGTCAGTAGAGTCTGTCAACTTACAGTGAAAAGTATGGCTCCGAATAACTTGTGGGAAGGCCAGGGCCCATGACAATGTAACGAGGAGATACAGCAAATGGTTCAATTAACCCCACTGAAATAAAGGTTCGAGCTTTCGTGGGATTTCCATGTACACTGATTAGTAATAAATCAAACTTGTAAAGACTTTGTTATATGCCCAAAAGATAGTCCTGAATGTATAATGTTTATGTGCGTTTTGATAGTTTTGAGCCTATTAGAGGAAACTTGAAGTACCCGCCATAGTGGCCATACATATGATACATAATGCAATTATTAGCAAGCCTATGTATAAATGGGTCCTCACTGTTTGAGGGTTGGGTCGATTTTGGCAGTCGAACTGTGGTGAGAGACCTTTGGTTGGTCCTCGTTTCTCCTCATTGGTTGAAGGGAAGCGCATATCTACGACGCTACAAGCTTACACTACAATGTCACTACAATGTAACTGAACCCCACATATAAGCCGCCCACAACTATAAGACCGAAGGTCGAAATATATTAAGGTTTTCATCACATAATGAACCGGTAGTCTCTTTCCTAAATATCCTTGTCTTTATTAAATAATAAATATAACTTAAAGTAAACACTTTATCGAAAATGAATACATATAAAATACATTTGATAGGAAATATAAGATGAAATAGTACAAGTAAGGTGCATACCTTCTATATTACTTAACATAAAAAATCACGCCCTTAAATTACATGCATGTGTAAATTTCCCTCAGCTATAAGCCGCCCTCACCTATAAGCCGCAGGATGAGTTTTAACTTTTGTTTGCAAACTTTACATATAAGCTGCGGCTTACAGGTGAGAATCAACGTCAACGTAATTGTAAATGTTAAATCTCCATTTTCTCAGCTATTGAAATACATGTATTGTATTTCTGTATTACTCCTTCCCAAGCTTCCTTTGAAAAAAAAAACAATTTATTTATATGTGTCTGTTACGTCATGTGAATACTTATACTTTTTAAAGATAAAGGTATCGTTTATCAATACTTTCTATGAAAATACCCATATTATTCGTTTTGTTGGAAAGGTGTTGGATACAAGAGACCTTGGCATCGCGAAAGTCGAATGTGGCGGTGAAGTCTTGGAATATAAATTACATGATCCTGTAAAATCATTTGGTTCAAAATTGGAGATAACTCTTCCGACGAAACAGGATCTCGAGTAAGTATAAATAACAATTATTATTATTACCAATATAATAATATTTCAACATCAAACCCATACAAACCAATAGATGGATCATCATGACAGTAACAATGCCTGCAATATATTTGACACCAGAACCATTTAATAATTTCAATTTTATTCAGATTTAAGTTTCGCCATCTGCTTGTTTCCTTTTTTTTTGCTGTTTTGGCATCAATACTAAACCACTTGGCTAAATAATGATACATTCCGTAATCGGATCGCTTGATTGGTTATATACATGCCTTATCTTTGCTTATGATAAATATATAATAATTGCATAAATGACGATTTATCAAAGAACATTCTTATAAATGTTAATCCAATTTCAATGTATTTGTGAAAAGATTAAAAGTGCGGGTACATTATGAAACATCACCCCAATCGACGGCTTTGCAGTGGTTAGCACCAGAACAAACAGCTGGAAAGAAGCATCCTTATTTGTTCAGTCAATGCCAGGTATAACATATTTTATTAACTAATACTGATTAGTTTTGTTTCTGATCCCGTATTGTAGCCTTAGATTGTGTAAAGATAGCAAAAGACCATAATTACTTCGGCAGCTATGGACAATAGTACACCCTACATATATTTAAGAAATAGTTATATTATAGTGGAACGTACTTCTGAATATCAGGATCATTGCCCAAATTATTGTTGCAAACCAGGCTATTCATGCGAGGAGCTTGCTGCCATGCCAGGATACACCTGCTGTAAAGGCCACCTACTCTGCAGAGGTAAGCTAATTAATTTCCGGTGGCTTATTATACTTATTTTACATAAAGTAATAATAAATCGGTAGATGCTAAAAAAGACTAATTAACAATATATTACGGTTTTACCGATTATGTTCTTTGGATACACTACATGTACATCACTTAAATGTAATGTTTCAACTAACGTATCGTGGTGATATATTTACCTTGTGCTTGAATGAATGCATGGTTTGGGTACGCTTTTAAAATCTAAGCAATATGCAGCTATGATTATGGCAAATTAACATAATATCTTACAATATTATCCAGATAACTGTTCCTCATGAGCTTGTCGCTCTAATGAGTGCAGTAAAGAAAGAAACGAAAGAAGTACCAGATGACAAAACTCGTGTGACGAACACATTCCTGCAAAAAGTGCCGATTCCAAGCTACCTAATTGCCATCGTTGTTGGCGCACTAGAAAGCAGGTAAAAAAATTGTTAATTCTTCAAAAAAAAACTGTAAATTTGATATGTTTCAGTTGAACTAACCCAAACCAATTTTTAGTAAACCGACGAAATTAAAAAAAAAACACACACATTTGAGTTATTTTATTTTAGATGTCTCCATGGAATACCAATGTCTTCAACGTCTTTCTAAATCTACCTATTGTACGCACAGAAAATACCTTAACTTTCTGTAGTGACCTCATTTTATCTGATTTGGAATTATTTTACAGGGATATCGGTCCTCGATCAAAAGTTTGGTCCGAGAAAAGCCAAATTGAGGAAGCCAAGTATGAATTTGATGAGGTAATTTCGGCGAAATTATATTGAAATGATTGTGTGCCGTAAAAGTAATTTCTTTGACCGTTCAAACAACATGCGTCATGTTATTTAAGGGTCTGTGGTCCAAATTAAAGATAATTCAGGAACGGGAAAATCTATATTAATAAGACAAATTAAAATAAGTATTTCGATTGCATTTCACTGTGTTCAAGTGAGTACGATGTATGTACAAGTATTTGATCTTAGTGTTTTTGAACTTCAGACTGAAACTATGTTGAAAACCGCAGAAGACCTGGTAGGGCCATACGTATGGGGCGTTTACGACCTTCTCGTGTTGCCGCCTTCTTTCCCATATGGAGGCATGGAAAATCCCTGTCTGACGTTCGTCACGCCAACTTTGCTGGTAAACAAATTTTCTAAATTTACTATTACAGAATTAGTTTCAAGGGGAAACGTTAGGTTTGTAATAGAGAGCTCGCCTCGCAATCTCAAAGTCCCGGAATCGAATCCGACCCGTGATTATTGGTGGAGATTCAGCGTGTGCTCTGACATTGCTTTACAAAGCTGTTATGGGTTTCATTTTCTATCTCGAAAGAGAGGAAGGAAAATGCACACTTCCATTTATCAATATTTTTGTAATTTATAATATACACGTTTTAGTCGCGAGATAATATATAATGTATATGTTTTAGTTTTCTATTAGGCAGGGGACAGATCTTTGGCTAACGTGGTCGCCCATGAGATCGCTCACAGCTGGACAGGAAATCTTGTGACCAATAAAACATGGGAACATTTCTGGTAAGATATATTACAAGGCAGCCATATTTTATTCATGGGTCATTTATTCAAGTTTTCCTTTTTACAAGATTTCTCACGTTGACATATGATACAGTTATTATTTTGAAGTGTATTTTATTAGAAAAAAAATATCATACATGTTTTCCCGATTCTCAGGTTAAATGAAGGTCATACCGTTTTCCTGGAGAGAAAAATTGGAGGCCGTATGGAGGAAGGCGGGGAGAAATTTAGGCATTTTAAGGCGATAGGAGGCTGGAATGATTTGCAATATCAAGTAAGATTTTAATGTTTAAATGAGATTTTGTTTTAAAAACTGAATCGTTTTAAGTTTGATGTTTTATTTCAAAATTATCTTATTAGATTTGTAGCCAGATATTGTTTTATCTTTTGAAAATATTATTAGAAAAATAAGTATTGAAGCTATGAAAACAGTCTTTCCCAATCTAGCTGTAGCGGAGGATATAGAAACACCTCGTGTCTGTCTGTCGGTCGGTTCATCTACCCGTCCAGATACTTCTTATAAAGGGTATAGCATTTAATCAATCAGTAATGAAGTAATGAATCAGTAATGAAGGAAATCTGTTATAGTTAGTGTTTTTTTTTTGTTTGTCTATTTGTTTTATTTTTATTTTAGATATTAATGTTAAACTAGCAAAGATAGGCAATTCTTCGTCATTTAAAATATCGTTCTAAAGGATGTCTTGTCAGGTTTTCTTTTTCCAGCAAAGCAAAAAAAACCCATTGATCCTAATGTTTCGCGTAAACAAGCTTTATGCGACAAAAAATCGAGTAGTTATAGCATAGCTGTTCTTTTTAAAGACACAATCTTCAATAGTCTTTTTTGAGGAAAAACATTCACTAGATAATTTTGCAAACATAATTTCTTAGTTTTGCGTCATTTCATTATTATTTTTTCAAACGTTTTTACTACTGAATCTAATTAACACATCCTAACAATGTTCATTTTATTCATTGCATCATTCTTATTTTGTTTATTTTATACGAAATTACACATATATATTATATTATAACCAACAGATTCTTTCTATGCTCCACTATGTCCCTGTAACAGATTGATGTATTCGGAGACTCGCATGCATATACTCATCTAGTGCCTGACTTGAATGGCGTGGATCCTGATGACGCATTTTCCTCGGTGCCTTATGAGAAAGGATCCAACCTCCTCATGCACCTCGAGCAGAAGCTGGGCGGACCGGGTGAGAACTTGCATTTATGCGTTTATTATAAATACATATGCGTTTATATGAAAATATATTATTAAGTTCACTATACGTAAGAACTATTTTAGAAGTAAAAATTCATAGCCATGGAAACATATTCGATATTTGGGTTAATAGTTTGATAATGATGAAAGTGAACCGAGAGCGTGGAACTTCACATAATGCCCTTTCAGTCAATGGTTTAACCTATAAGTGGTCGATAAAAATTAGGATGTTCTTTTATTAAAGCTGTAAAATTTCTGTTTATATAAAGAAAAAAAACACTCTCAATCAGTATATTATCTCAATTATTATGTTTGACGTACTGATTTGGTTTTCCTCGTCATGTTAATATGTTCCTTTCTTTTTAATGAAGAGGTATTCGAGCCATTCTTGAAGGCGTATATTGACAAGTTCAAATACAAATCAATCACCACTGACGACTGGAAAACATTCCTGTATGAATTCTTCAGCGACAAGGTAACTAGGCCTATATATCAATACATTTCTGTAATGGAGGTTTGTATTACGGATATATCCATAAAGCATTTTCCGAAATACAAATCCATCTCTGTACAAATAACATCTACTCAGCAAGACCAATTAAAAAGACAAATTTATCTCCAATTCATCTGTCTATATTGTTATAATTTAATATGTTTATATATTCGTAATATTGAAGGTAATTTCCATGCTTTAACATGCATTTATATGATTGCAGAAAGCCATCTTAGATGAAGTAGACTGGAAGTCGTGGTTTTATGCCCCTGGTATGCCTCCTGTCAAGCCCGAGTAAGAAGTTTTATTGATGAATAGTGTGGATAGATTATAGTTTTAAATCATGCATAGACCACTTTTAATATTTAATCTTATAGTCAAATAAGTGATATAATGTTGAGAACAAGCCAAAGACTCTTCTTTGTGTCTTATATGTTTATACGTATATGGGCTTACTATCCTTTCAACATTAAAAATAAAAACATTGTTTTATGTGATCACATTATTAAAATATAATATGGCCTTCATACAATGCTTTTCCCAAAGTCGATGAATCATAGTTTCACTCTCTAACCTCTCAACATCAATTTATTATCTTATTTGTCATTTTAATTATCTTAATTTTATAATGAAAGCTGGTGATTCAAATTTACAGATACGACAGCAGCCTACGCGATGCATGTACGGGACTTGGCAAAAAGTGGAGCGAGGTCAAGGATGATGAAGCCGAAAGCCTTTCTTCGGAAGAATTTCAGAAATTTTCTTCACACCAAAAGATTCAGTTCCTGGCTGAACTACTGGATAAGGTAATGCAACTGAGATATATCGACGAGAATCAAATTATTGCAGTCTCTTATTGTCATATTATATAAAATTTAATAAGTGATGCGCATTTCAATATAATTTGAAAGTGCTAAATATAATTAATATTTTTAAAGTAGGAAGGTTTTTATTGAATAGATGATTACATGTGTTTGCTTATAAATTAAATAACGACTCAGCATGATTTTAGTTCTGTCTTAAATATAATGGCGTATTTCTAATTCCTTTCAGCCTTCATTATCCGGAGCGAAAATACAGAAGCTAGACGATAAGTATAAACTTGGCGACGTGAAAAATTCCGAAATCAAACACAAGTAAGTTTAAGATATATCTTAGTGTGGATTAAGTTTAGAATAAGCGAGTTTAAAGTATAGATTATTATGGTTTATAATCGGAAAGCTTGTCATGTTGACTTTAGTTTTGTAAATTGTTCATTTAAAATGAATATATATTAAGTTATTTGTTTTTGAACTCTTGAGAATATATTCATTTTTGCGTTAGATGGCTGAGGCTATGCCTTAAAGCAAAAGAAAAGAGTGCGATTGACAAGGCACTGCAATTCGTTACCGAACAAGGCAGAATGAAATTTGTCCGTCCAATTTACAGGTATTATTTAATTATAAGGAACAATACATTTTACTAGAAAATAATCCAAGTGAATGTTAATGTTTGTAGTTGGCTAAAGATGATGGTAAACGCAAGCAAATTGTCATATTTTCACGCATAATGTTATGGAATGAGTTGTTCATCACTGGTCTGGTACCCTGTATTTAAAATATATGTATATACATGTATATATATAATCTGTACTTTTTTTACGATATCCATATGTTTTCTATGTGCAATACAAGAAAATGTATAAGGCATCAGAATATATTCATGAATTTTACATGAGCCGTTTATTTGATGTACTATATTTTTACGAAAATGCATTCATCAACAGATTATGTCGACATATGATATATTTTTGATCTGTTGCATATTTCAGGGACCTCTATCAGTGGGAGGGTGAGGGTCGTGACCGTGCCATTGAAAACTACAAGCAGCATTCCGCATCCATGCATAACCTTACCGCCACCATGGTGGGGAAGGACTTAAAGCTAGTCGAATGATTATTTCATCAGGGATCATAAGCAAGGAACGCGTGATATGCTTCAAACAAGAAACGTGTTTTTTTTTTACATTGCTGTCATATGATTTGCCTTAAGAGACAACAATGCGAAATGCAAAACACAATGTTCGGCTTTCATTTCAATTTCATTAATAAACATTTGTTATAATTGCATCTATTTATTCAGAAAAGCATTTCTTTATATTGATTATTTTAGTTTGTATATTTGTTTGCAGTAGTATTCAACTATTTATTTTCAGATTCATTTCAAATAGAATTCGGTTCAATTATCTTGACTTGTAAATCTATAGAAATATTGCATATCACTGTCACTTAATTTCACATGGATGAAGAAAAAAGAATAATATATTTCCAACCATGAATAATTCAATATGTTTGATTTCATTTAACCTGATTTATCGTATACTTTACATTATATTAGTTCTTCAATTTATTAATTGAGAAAGCTTGTTTGGATCAATATGTCGGCTCATTTGAATTAATTTCCAATAATTAACCAATAAAAATGCCTTATAACTTCAGAACTCGTTTTGTGACTTAATTATACAATAACCCGTTTTGTGACCTTATAGTAGAATTAATATGTAGCTTGTGCCCTATTTGTGCATGGGTTTCTTATTTGAATTGAATGAGTAACAAGAAATCCATTGACGCATTAACCAGATATCTTTCGTACAAAACTCAACATCAATTACACTAAGTTCGAAAGACCTATTTTGGGAAAATCCTCAAATAAACGCTCAGCAGACATTTTCAATATATGTTCTTTCTATAGAACACAGAACCACTAACGGTCGTATTTTTTCACTTGCAATAAGACTTTTGGTCTCAATTTAAAGAAAACTCCTTTATCTTCCTTCTTAAAAATAATCGAATATATGTATACTATTGGACAAAACTAAAAAAGGAACTATTCTTTGATTGCCTGTGACAATAACATGCACAGGGGGATCCTACTGCTTTATGACAGCGTCTTATTTTATATGTCTTTATCTTAATGAAGGTCAGTCGCAGTGTCACGAAAACATCACGAGCTTAGTGACATGTTTTGATGAATAACTTACCGTACTTGATTCACAATCTGGATAGAAATGCAAAGGGATTATTTTAAATATAAGGTCCTATGATCAAACGTTTCGCAACAAATTTGTATGGGTATCCTACCACTCGCTCTGGTAATTTTGATTGTCGTATTGCTTATGGCATAGAACGTTTTCTTACAATCATATGTAACACGTAATTTTGATAAAAGAAAATGCATAACATTTAACATTGTCATTCTAGATCTATCGATTCCCGTTAATTCTAGTCGCTTGATTTTAAATACGAAGCTCAAAACACAGATTTGATTATCTGATTACAGTAAAATTGAGGTTGTGATGCTGAGTGCAAAGGTTTAATTTAATTTAGGTTTCAATTTTGGTTTCATTCTTAAACAAATGTTGATAAAAATATATATATAATTTTCTGGGGGACTATGAGTATATCCTTCAACATAAACGCGCATGGTGTGTCCTAAATAGCAAAATAGCAGGGAATATGTTATTCGGTTCCGTAAGGATTTGTGCACGTATATATATTTTTTGTAATGAGTGGCATTTCGCTTATCGTTAGTATTCTCGAAGAACAACTCTTGAGTCAATTATCATAAAACGATGTTAACCATCTTATCGAAGCACGACTAAAAGTCGATGAAAAATGCTCACAAAAAGCTATAAAATGATACTTCAAACAAAAATATGAAATGGATAAACCGAACTCAAAAGTTTACGTGTCCTATATGTTTTAGTGAGTTCTCTATATGTTGATTACAAATACATATGGTAAAATAAAAAAAACTTAATTTAAACGACAATAATTCTTCTTAAATCTTGTTTGAGTATTTCTCATCCCAGACTTTACACAGTAGAAAGTCGTAAATCGTAAATCTGAAAATAGATGCACCAGGAAGAAAAAATACACTCATAAAGTTGGTTAAATGTGATTCAATAAATCAATGCATTCAAATGTTGTTATATAACCGAGTAACACAGAATAAGTCGGTTGGTATACATATTGAAATTACGGTATAGTATGAGAAAAGCTTGGGTTATCACCATAATATATAGCTGTGTTGTACTTATTTGCATCTAAAGGATTCGCAACTATAAGCTCATTCGCTACATGTTTGTAATTCTTATACAATAATGTAATGTAAATTTATTCTAATATAATCCAGAGAATTGCAGATTTATTATGATAATATATACTTATTTTGGTTGAACAATTAGGTATGTATATAGACATGTTTTTGTATAGAAAAAAATGTAAATAATTCAAACATACAGCGTGTCATTTAATAACGCTGCAAATATATTGAACTTAAAAATATTAAATAAAATGGGACCTATATTGCACATTTGTACAGCCCTTTATTACGTTATGTTTTCGTTTAAGGATCATAACAAGCGTTAATTGCTAAACCTATTTCTCTTTACACTATTGAAGTAGAAACAAATTAAGAGGCTATTTCGTTTATCAGTGTGTAAGAATCCCAAGAATATTTAATAAAAATAATAATAATTATTATTTATATAGCCCCTATTCAATGTTTGATCAAAGGGCTGTACAGTGACAAATGATATAATATAACATTTAATATATAATGCATACTACAATGGTATTCATACAATTAATACACTGGTATAGTACTAAAATTAAATTGACTAGATAAAAAATATTAATCACAGCCGTATGCTTGTTGAAATAAGAACGTCTTTAGTTTGCCTTCGAAAACAAAAAGTGACTGAGCGTTTTTAGCCACGGCTTGCTTTGCAAGACGTGGATTGTGCCACCGCTTGGTGTTAATGATTTAGTTATATATATAGATATTTATCTGTTTAGTTCGTTAACTTTTCGGGAAAAACGCTACTCCTCCAACAGTTCCAAACCGATTTGAATGCGGATTTTTAATACCAGAGTGTTTACACGCTGGTATTATAGGGGTTTATCCGAATCATTTCGTTCACGGTCCTATATAGCCTTTATAAATATTTTGGCCAAATC
>LQRL01154434.1:0-13770 GCA_001703475.1 Hydroides elegans
TATGAAATTATGTAAATCGTTGTTTGAAATATAAATCATGAACAAATCCAGAAACAATGAGAATCTTGATTTTTTTTCATTATGACATTACGTTTATCCGCATTCAAAAAATCAATTGTGATGACCTGGTCAATAAGGCATGATTATATGCAATGTATTTATAAGTGTATTGAACGATCGTCATGAATTCCAATCCGACAAAATTCAATCTAACATCTAGTTTCCCTTTCCTTGCGCCCCTGACAATAGAAAAATAAACAAAAAATATATTTGAATATCTTCACTTTACATCACTCCCTCTCTCCATATGTGTCTCCCTCCCTCATCTCTTGTTTCTTTCTCGCCCCCTCTCGTCTCTTCTCTCTCTCTCTCTCGACCTCTCTCTCTTATATTTCTCTCTCTCCTGTTTTTGTCTCTATATTTCTATCTTTTCCATTCGCTGCAGTTAGAAACGCCTCGCTCTGTCTCCGTCTCTTTCTTCCACTCAGTTCCATCTTTAATTATTTCTTTCAAATAAAGACAGACCAGGTTACCGTTTTTGATAACTTTCAAACCAATGCTAAGCTTTCGGCACATTCATGTCTCTGAGTAATATATAAAATATAAGAAATCTAGAATTGATATCTGGATCTAAAATCCAGAGCTATTGCTATGAAGATTTTTAGTCCGTTCATGGTCTTACGTTCACGGTCTTGCACTCTCAAAAGCCGTCAAGAATCATCGTTTGGCAATCTTGATGCTTACAGCGTGCGTTGTTTGTGCGTAGCGTCCAAACGTGTATGATACAAGGCACTTTAGGTAGAAATTTTAAAATCAATACTTAACTCAATTTGCGAATTTACCACATCTAAATCTTAAAGCAATAGATATATGATATGGAAATTCTAGATGCTATATCTGAAACTAAAAATCCAGATCAATTGCGGTAACAAAGTTATCCACCTTGTCTATTGTTCATGGTATTTCGTCATTTTTTGTTCATCGTCTTTCATCTATGGTCTTTCGTCTATGATCTTTCGTTCATGGTCTATCGCCAAGGTTTTTCGTCTATGGTCTTTCGTCTATGGTCTTTCGTCTATGGTATTTCGTTCATGGTCTTTCGTCTATGGTTTATCATCCATGATCCAATATGAAGCCATTTGGAAATCACCATTTGCCCATCTTGATGTTTACCGTGTGCGTCGTTCGTTCGTGGCGCTTAAGTGTGTGTCTAAAACGGGATGATAAACATGAATTTTAATAAGTATTGCATGTAAATAATTCAAGTCTTCTCATGGCTTATCAAAAAAAATGACTGCGCTAAACTACGGAGTCAAAACAACACGAAGTTGTAAAAGTACGAAGTTACACGAAAGCGTAGTATTCAGCGTTTTTGTTTGATTTATCATGTTTGAAATATTTTTAATTCGATTTAATTTTTTTAATTTGTTTAAATTTGTCCTATTTTTAGAGCTGACAGTTATATGTCATTGTCCTTTTTTTATTTGATATCACACACAAAAAGGCAGATTTATGACAAAATTTGATCAAAATTGATGTATGTTCCTATGCTTCATTAGACAATAGCATCCCAATGTTTTTAATTTCTGAGTTGCAACTTATTCGCTACATTTCTAAATCATTTGATTAAGACGTTTTATTGAGTATTTTTTTTTGCAATGGAATAAGCAACATTTCGCAATGTTTGTATAGTAAATAAACATTGGTTATATGAACTAAAATAATAATTTCAAAAGAGGAACAGCATTTATTCATAAATAAACCGAACACGTCTTCATTATTGACAAGGGACATTGTAAAACTATATTACATTATATTCGACTCTATTAAAACCATAAAATCTTATTCTCATGTGATTTTAAGCATGTTCTATGCAAAAGGATCAATAAAGCATAATACAATTATACCCCTTGACTTTATGGTTTTATGGATTACATTTCAATATACTTTTTACGGAATATATCTTCTGAGTTAAAGAGAAAATTCAAAATAAGGAATCGATAGAATATATATGTCATCCGTAAAGTCTTCATAAACTGCATTTGAAGATTTTAAAAAAGGATATTGCTTGGAAAACATAGTATGATATGAAAAAGGATATATTTATTAAAAATATGAACACTTCAATTATTTACATAATTTGTATAATTCCACTGTAAAATGAATGCATCCTCTTGCGAAATCCGGTCTCAGTGTCTGAATTGGTAAATCGAGAGTGTTCATCATAAAAAAACTAATATCATCCGACTCGTTCCAGTGATTGATGAATAATTCAGTAACTTACTCTAAGCGGAGTCTTTAGAAATGTGATGCTAGAACAATGCAATATGCTTAAGTGTAACAGTAACAACGGATTTGTTTCAAAATGATGATAAATTCATAGATATGTTTGAATTAATTGTTCACCTAATGCGAATATGGAGTATGATCTTAATTCTAATATATATTTATTAATGACTCAAAAAATAAATCGTTCATTTCTGATAGCAGTTAAATTTCATTATAATTCTAATGCTATGAGTAAACGTTTCATAACCTGAGGCACAATGTGATTGATATTATTGCCATACAGTGGACATAGTGTTTTGATATGGATCTAAGATAATGAAGTAATAACTTTCTTTTACACGCAAGCATGCACTGATGCTTCAAGTATAATTGTTGTAACATACTTAATACATTTGAATATTTTGTACAAATATATGGCTTTGTTGGGCTTGGTAGCAAGATATTGATTTGTTAGACTTTTTACACTTTTGTGGGTCCTTTCTGGACCAATTTTGTTCATGTCATAATTTGCACTGTTACATCTGAAGCATCCATTATTCAAGTTCTCCCAATGTCCAATGACATCTGTCGATGTTTGAATCTGAGCAACTAAAAATTGATGGCGTTAATTATGAAGAGGCACTTGTAAAGGCTTTAGCCATGTGATATTAGATCTAAAGAATGCTTTAATGTCAGAGTAAACAATCTGCTTGGTTTAACATTACCAAAGATTTATTGATCTTATTGATACTGTCTTGCTCCAAATGCGATTATCAAATATTGAGATGCTACTCTGCCTTTATGTGAGGAATTAGAATGTATTTCTTTCTTATTCTAGATTTGCATCTAGTGAACCTATTTGTATGTAAAGGGGCATGGTATGGTTTATTGACAGGCACTTATTTAACGCCATTATAAACTGCTCTTAGATCTAAGTAATGCTATAGTATCACATTAAACAACCAGCATGAATCTAATCAAACACCCATATAACTAATTTATTATTTTGTTACTCTTGATGCGATGATCAATAAGGTTCCTAATGCTACTCTGTATATTTATTAGTAAATAAAATGTATCTCTGAATCCAGATTTTCTTTCAAGTCGTTTTGCAGTAAGTTGATATATCTGTATGTAAGGCGGCATGGTATGGTTTATTAACCGGTACTACGTTAAGGCTTTAGAATGTCGATCTCATATCTTTATAATACTTCAATGACAGAGCAAAGAACTGACATGATTCGATATGATCTAAGAACTGTTTGATATTCTTAAAACGGGGGTTGGATACTTCGGCCCCTACCACTTCGGCTCCTACCACTTCGGCCCCTTTTGGAAAAGACACTTCAGCCCCTCGTCAAGACACTTCGGCCCCTCGTCAAGACACTTCGGCCCCTCATGAAAAGATACTTCGGCCCCTAGCAAAAGACACTTCGGCCCCTAACAAAAGACACTTCGGCCCCTAATTTTTCGGGAGGTACCACTTCGGCCCCTTGGTAAAATGTTCTTCAAACTATCAAAATTGTTAAGATTTCATAAACAAATTATTTAAAAAAATCAAACGTTGTGAAAACAAGTGCATTCACAAATTTATTTTCTGCCCATGAAAATATAATAATATAATATGAACCTGTTATTTTCACAATATATTAAAATCCATATAAAAACAGGTTTAGATCAAAGAAAAGATTTGGTATATATTCCGACAACTTAAAAAATATTTTCGTAAAATTAACCATTGTGTTATGATGTTATGTGTTCGTCCTAATATATCATAACAAGACACATGTGTTCTCATTTTGATGGAAATGTGGGAAACATATTTTACTCGTTAACTTAAGTTCTTCAAATTGAAAGAAAATGGGTCTCAATATGGTAATTTTGGGCGTAAATTGCGGGTAATAATCAAACTGATCATTTACGATTAAAAAAACTAGTTAAGATGTTATTATTATATACATATGATACAAATGGGCCGAAGTGGTAGGTGTCAAAATTCAGGGGCCGAAATGCCTTTTGCTAGGGGCCGAAGTGTCTTTTTCTAGGGGGCGAATTGTCTTTCATGAGGGGCCGAAGTGTCTTGACGAGGGGCCAAAGTGTCTTTTCCAAAAAGGGCCGAAGGGTCCAATCGGGACCGTAGTGGTAGGGGCCGAAGTGGCCGAACAGGCCGAAGTGTCCAAAATTCCTTAAAACCCCTTGGGGTTTAAGCTTATGCTCTTCACGCCATTGTGTATATTAATGAGTGAATAAAATGGTTCTCTTTCTGATTGTAGATTTACTTTAAGTTGTACTGAGCACCTAACCCCATTTGTTTGTAAGGATGCATGCTATGATTTATTAACAGGACCTTGGTAAAAGTCCCTGGGAAATGCTCTCAGATCTTAGTATTGCTATAATATCACAGTGAATAAAAGTTGTGATTCCATGTTATCAAAGACCCATAGATATGTTTGATATTATTGTACTCTTAATGCGAATTTCATGTATTATCTTAATGCCTCTGTGTCTATTAATGAGTGAATAAAACGCACATTTCTCTGATCGTTCATTTGTTTGTGACGCAGCAAATAATCATGTTTTAAAGGCTACGCAAATACAAGATTGGCATCAGTTTCATGAATTCGACACGATGTTTGTAAATGAATTCGAAATATTTGGAGTAGTCTTTGCGCTATTTCTGCTTTATGTATCTTATTCGTACTCACAGACATGCACCGGACCCTCGAAAACCATGCTTGCAGCCTCAGGGATACAGTCCAGTGTGCTGTATGAATATCTAGCTCTGCTGGATTGTCGAAGTGATGAAATATGGGATGAATGGGAGGCTTGTGTTGCACTGTGTATGCAAAACAGTACATGCGTGGGAATCAAATCGAATTCGCCATGTGAGACATGCGTTTTCGCAAACATCACCCGCGCAGGACCTTGGATAATAAACGAGTATTTCCTGGTTGTTGAGAATCTGAACGAGTTCGAAAGTAAGTAAATAATCCAATGCTAAAACTGAAAAATGCAGTATATATAAAGACACAAACTTTTATAAATGCTAAATACCAAAATAAATGCTAAATAGGATTTCGAAAGTAGGACATCAAATTGTTCTCCCATAATCGTTTCAAAATGTGATTTCGACACTTCTTGATTTTACTCGTGAAAAACTAATAGATATCCGCCAATAGAATTGGTGACCCTAATGTTATAATCCAATGCAAAATAATACTTCTTGACGAGTTAAATCTCGTCATTCTCATCAAGATGGTAAACAATGGTTTCGCTCTCTAAAACCTATGTTGGCATCTCCGAGGAAATTTGACGTATTTCACTTGTATTTTAGGAGAATTTGGTATGTGATCATTATGGTTTTTTTTTCATATTTTTGTTTGGCATACAACATCGGACATGTGCAACAATGACTTGATCTCTTGTATCGTCAGTCTATGTAAAAGGAAAATTTGCGAATTAAATATATTTGTTTGCAAACTGAATGCCTATTTTCATTGTTTATTTTCAAACAGTAGCTGAACTGTGCAGCAATAACTTGATCTCCCGTATCGTTAGTCTATGTAAAAGGAAAAAAGAATGTTGGCGAATTAAATCTATTTGTTTGCAAACTGAATAAACAGTTTCTTTGTTTATTTTCGAACAGTAGCTGAACTGTGCAACAATGACTTGCTTCTCGAGATCGATAACTCAGCTATTACAGCTTCTGGCAGCAGAGATCCTGATTCTCCTAATTTCAATCCACCAAAAAGTCGTTTCGATACAAGTATTATTCATATGATTTTATATGAATTCTATTTTCTCTCGATTTAGTTTTTGTTCTAAAAAAATGCACACTTGATTTAAAATATATTATTTGCCATTGAACCAATGTGCCATTGCCTGTATCTTGTCATGTTCAATAATACATTTTGAACCAAAAGTGCATTTTTTCGAGATCAAATACTACACCAGGAGAACACAAAGACGATTTTTTTCTGTAAAATATATATTCTTTTAAAATATGTTTCTTACATTAAACTTCTGAGTACTTAATATAATAAAAAATGCATTTCTGCTGTATTTAGTTGTGTCCTGACATATTATATGAATAAACCCAACATTTTAATTACGTTTAATTGGCAAAAAAACTGTTGATATGAAATGACATTCATATAAATTTATATGAATAAAACGTATTTTTCCTTTGCTTATACTTTATCATGTTTAGGTAGTATAATAGATTTTCGCAAATAATATCAACTGAGTGTACAAAGAAGGGATATCCTTTAATCACCAAACATATGAATAAAATAATGTAATTCACAGCCGGGGCATGGCAAGGGACAGGCAATGTAATATGGATTCAAGCCGATCTCGGAGAGCCGAATTGGGTTGTTTCAATAAGGGTCCGCCGCTTTCACTTTGGCTATGTTTCTGCCTTCATGTTATCCACAGGCCTTGATAGAGACAATTTGGAGTTTGTTAAGGAAACAGATGGGAGCAACATGGTTTTTGCAGGTTTGATATTTCATTCAATATTTTGTTTTCGTGTGTTTATTTCTTAGTGGATGGTATTGAACTGATTTGACATTGCTTATCATTACTCATTAAAATACTCATTAAATTACAATTATAGGTGTCAAGTAAAATCTATAACGCCATATGTCTACATGAACTTATCTACGATGTTGATAATATGAACTCATTTAATGCATATGTATTTAATGTAAGGATAATAGTCTACTGGGAATATATATTAGTACATTTAAACATTTCAACAGGAAACATAGAAGAGCAGGAGAACTACTGGGATGACACATACAAACTGCCTCAACTCATTGAAGCACAATTTGTACGCCTTACAATCGTGTCATTTGTGGAGTTTCCAATCTTGAAATGGGCGATTGAGGGTTGTGATATGTCAACTCTTTCGACCTTTGAATGACCTCCTTCGGCAGCAATACGACTATGTAATTGTTTTCTAAAGATTCGATAAATGACACAAAAAAAATATTTCAAGAAAATAGTATGAAATTTTAGCAGTCAACTAGTTAGGAAAGATTATCATTTAAAAAACAGTACATTTCCATAATACTTCAATAATTCTGATATTAAGTAGGCTATTTTCGTTATTATGACTTTTTTCTAATTTGTTAAAAATTATCTTGAACATCACTTTCCTTTTGTGTAAGCTTATTTGTATGCATAGCATGAATAAAGAATGTTAACAAAACATGCCTCTTGATTTTTTTAATCGATGAAATGTATATTACTGTAATAAGATTCAATGTTGACATGAACAGTTCCTTATTTGCTATACAGGAACGTTATTTCAATTTCGGGATTAAAATGTTCCACGTCAAGTCTCCAAAGTGAAATGCATTTGAAGATTTTTATCGTCACAATTACATTGCTTAAATACATATTGATGAAGAGCAAATCAATCTGAAGTTTCACACTTGACAACTGTGGCCAAACAAAACAAGTAGAATCCCACATTTCTCTCACTCTCAATCTATCTCATTCGTTCCAATTTCACACCAAAAAATAGATCTCTATCTCTCTTTTCTCTCTCTCTCTCTCTCTCTCTCTCTCTCTTTTCTCTCTCTCTTTCCCTCTCTCCTTCTCTCTCTCTATTCCCTCCCTCTTTCCTCTCTTTCTCTCTCTCTCTCCCTTTCCCTCCCTCCTCCCCTAGGTCTAGATTCCGAATCTGGTTTGATTGCGAAAACAAATCTGTGAAGTTAATGGTCTTTTGCTCCCAAATCACGAATCACAGATTGGCCATCCTGATGTTTACCGCGTGTGTCTTTGTGTGACGCCTAGGCGTGTGTCTGCAATGTGATGATGAAAAACGGAATTTATGTAGAATTTTAGACGAATAATTAAAGCATATAACAATACTTGATATATCATTGAATAAACAATTGATCATCGATAATCAGGGCTTACTCAAATAACCAGACGACTCGAGATGCCTTTAAAGTATACTATTTTATATATCAATTGTCAGAAATCACGGATAACTCGAATTCACTGAACTGAATATCGGGGAGTACCTCAAATTAACGAATGTCTACTTATTAAATCATATATGTTAAGATGTACATAATTTAATATGTGTATCACAATAATTTCATCAACACTAACTTGAGCTGCAATATCGTTTAGCACCGCCGCGTTATTGCACAAAAAAACAGCGGGACCTTTATTGGAGTAACGATGATTTACTGTATATACTCATATATTAGCAAATGTATATAATAATCATATCATTTACACTTACTTGAGCTGCAATACTGGTCGCCTAAATCCATATAGTCATTGCACAAGTAATTAAACAACAGCTGATCCTGCATCGTGATCACGTGACCCTTAAAATGGCGCCCGTCCGTCGATGGGTCCTCAAATAAGCGCGCAATGTCACCCAAATTGCGCCAAATGTGCACCGAGGGGCTCGATTGTAATAAATCTATGTCGTCCTGATTGATGCGGTGTAGCAGGTAATTGCGCCTGGGAGTACCCGGATGTTTAAAGTTGAAGACTGGTTCCTGCAGCATCCAGATGACATCGGTGCGCTCGCCGAGTTTATTTAACAGTGGGAGAAGACTCACTAACGCTTTGCGACTTGCCGCTATACTTTCATACGAGTCATTGTAGTGGGTGAGCGTGTGTAGTGCACCGCCAGTTAGAATGACGGACGGTGCAGCGATGTCGTGGTTGTCCATTCTATCAATCAACTTGGAATAGGCTTCGTCGCGCCTATGGTGTCGGTCCATGCTCGCCATAAACGTGGTTGAGAAATGCAGGTGCGGATATGAAAAAGTTATGTTTTCTCTGCGGATTGCTGGATCGTAGAACTTACCAGTGACCATACCCAAAATGTAATACTGGTGGTAGCGCACACGCGAATCGCCTATGCAATAGATGTTCGTGTCTTGCTTTGTCACTAAAGCGCGTTGGCGTAGACATTGCCTGATGTCGCGTCGTGTATAGTTGTACACGCCACAACCACCGCTTGGACGCCACACGTTATCCGTTGCGCTAAAGTGGCCGTCACGAAAAACCCAGTCTCGCGCATTGATATACTGTTGATCTTGAGTGGCATCTGTGCGGTCAAACTCATAATGATTTTGTTCGCGGTGAACCCCGTTTTGAGTCGTCGCACTTCTTCGTTCGAAATCATGATTTTGTTCGCGGCCAATCCCGTTTACATGTATTTGGCGAATCGCAAATATCCGTGTAACATTATTATCACTATAAATTATAAGGCACAATGTCACTGTTATTAGAACTAATACCGGTATATGTAGTTTTGGGTAGGTGTTCCACATGTTCAGTCAATGAGTACAATAAAGTACTGTTACCTAGCAGAAAATGTAAATAAATTGTCAATGATAGAATATCGAATATATCTTTATATATATAATAAAAAATAAAATCACAAAACTCTAAGAAAGAATTATGGCCAACAAAGAAGCAGATAAATATCTAAAAAAAAAACACATTCTATTAACAACTCCAGAACATCAACGTCAAACTTCCAAAACATGCTGTAAGAATAATAGTAGGAGATTTAAACGCGAAAGTCGGAAAAGATTATAACAACTGGCCGAAGATAATTGGACCCCATTGTATTGGTACCAGAAACAACAATGATCAAAGACTGCTAGATTTCTGTGCAGAACACAACCTCGTTATAGGCGACACAATCTTTCAGCACAAGAACATTCACAAAACATCATGGTCATCACCAGACGGAAAAACGCACATCAAGATAGACCCTGTACTGATCCACAGCAAATAGAGAGGATCCCTGCAAAATGTTCGAACGTACAGAGGTGCAGATATTGGTAGAGACCACGATTTGGTGATAGCCGAAATGTGCCTAAAGCTTGGTGTAACGAAGAAGACAAAACGACCACCACAACTTGACACAGATGCTCTACTAGAGATGGGAAATGCAGCAAGATATGTTATTGAAATAAGTAACCTTTTCAAAACAATCGCCTATCTTGATTAAGAAGAAGATGCAGGAAGAAGAGAATGGCAGGAATTCAAGACCGCAGTTAGAGAAAGCACAGAAGTTGCAGTAGGTTTCAAGAAAAAAATGCAAACAAACCATGACTATCTGCAACAACAAAACGCCTAGTAGAAGAACGGAAATCAGCCAAAAGAGAGAAACTTAACACAAATAGTACACAATCCAAAAAGAAATAAAAAGAAATAGATAAGAAGGTTGAGCAAAGTGTCAAAAACACAGGGACACCTGGTATGAGAATAAAACAATAGAACTAGAGGAGGCGTCGAAGGCACGAAACCAACGAGACGTATTCAAGAAGGCGAAAGACCTGACTAAAAAAAAACGCGAACTACAACCAAACGTGTCAAAGATAAGAATTGTAATATCATCGAAAATGAAAAAAGGAAGAATGAAACGCTGGATGGAATACTTCTGTGAGCTTTTGAATTCAGACCCGCCACCAGCACCAGTTGACAATATGCAACCAGAATGGGACCAGCTAGACATAAACATGTCAGATCCAAATGAAGAAGAAACAGCTCAAAAATCACAAAGCAGCAGGATATGATGACAACCATGGTAAAATGCTTAAATTGGGCGGAAAGAAGTTAGAAACCAACGGAAGACTGTAAGAAATGAGTAATTACCAAACTGCCCAAAAAATGAGACCTTACCATCTGCTCAAACAACAGGGGCATCACGCTACTGAGTGTAGCAGGAAAGTGTTCTGTTCCTTCATCGTCAACCTATTCAAGGATGTAATTGACAGCAAACTAAGGGAAAACAAAGCCGGCTTCAGACCAGAGAATCGTGTACCAATCTAATATTCGCACTTCGACAGATCATCGAATATTGCCTAAAATTCCAGACTCCTATCAAAATCTACTTCATCGACTTTAAAGCAGCATTCAATAGTGTCCATCGTGAGTCCCTGTGGAATATTTTAATGTATGGAATGTCTGTGAAAATAGTGAGCATAAAAAAAACGCATATGAAAAGACCGATTGTTGTGTACAGATTGATGGTGAAAAAAACGGAATGGTTAGAAATAATAGCGCAAGAAAAGGATTCATTTGATCACCACTCTTGTTCCTCATATTGATAGATTATGCCCTCAAACATAGCTTAGACGACAATAAACTCGGCATGGTTCTGGAGGAAAAAAGGCGCGCAATATCCGGACTCTGGCCTGATGTCTCTGGTCTTTTGAGCGCTAATTTTACATGCTTTACCTAATCTAATTAAAAACTTCAATATATGGCCCCCAAATCGTCCCTCCGCCTCACGTGTCCCACCACGCGTGTTTTGATTATTTGATTATGTGCGGTTATTCATATATCAAGCTAAATATACTTTGAATCGCGATAAAAAGAAAACTGCTTTTCCTACAGTGTATATATATATCTGAAATTATTTTGTAATCTAGGTATGCCATTGACAATACAATTCAAAATTTGTAAATCATTCGATGAAGAAATAAAGCTTTGAGTAATAAATATATAAACCCTATTATGACGGCACACTCTTACTAATTTAACAGTACTAAAACATAGATTGCATTGTTAACTTCTCGAACCCAACATGATTGATAGATAACATTTATGTTTAAGTCAGGTTTATAAGTATAATAATGTACTATGATTAGGACAGACCGCGAAAGATTCTCAATCTGATCGTCAGATTGTTTTATATTGTTATTGCTCAAAGATTTATTTGTCAATGAAATGTGTAGTTAATTTGAAAATCGATTTGCTAATAACATACCTAGAATTCAAAGCATTTTCAAATATATAGGTAGAGCAGTTTTCTTGAAATAAACGTTCAAAGTCTATTTATGATGACTTTCATATGCCCGTATCCGATTCTCAAGTCTAAGCCGTGCTGCATTTGATTCAACCCTCACTAGGATCCTTCACACTAGTGACGTCACTATATTGTATTTCGCGTCCATTATTTTCAACAATGGACTTATATGAGTTAATAATATAGATAACGGGCAGTGCTTCATCATCTAAAATATTAGGCTTAATTCAAATTATGTGTTGAAAATAATAGAACCACTTCTATCCTGTGTTTAACCTTTTTAGTTTAGTTGTATCCCTAATTTCCTGCTTTTGTGATTAGAAATAACTCTAGATTGCAAAAGTCCATATTTTATCCAGCAAACGATAAATCAGACCTTAGTTTATAATTGGAAATTCTATCTGATAAAAGATACAATTAGTATTCGATCTTTTAAAATAAATGTAGTTTCTATAACTAATGATGTTGCATTTAACTAAATCAGAACCAATATTAGAAAGTCTATGCGATAAAAATTATGTTGTCAAATCTTTACTAAACCCCGCCCCAATAACAAATTGTGGAATTCATTAAGGATTTCATACAACATTTTATATAGTGAAAGTTAAATAGAATTGAAACGCTACGTACATTACGGAATAAATCAAACTGTATAGTGATAAAAGATCTTTATCACAGTGAAAGGTTCTTTCAAAGCATTCTAAAATCAAACAATGTCTGAAATTATTTGATTTGAACATTGAAAATTGATTAAAATAGCTCAATACTCGTTTCTTTGATTTTGCACATAACATACTGTTGCACAGCGCTTTTCAATTCCACGTTCCTTTACAATTTTGATATTTGAATAGAGTTCTATTGCCTAACAGCAATTTCTATAAGCAAATGAATGCGGGATAAATTAGTTTATTTCAGAGCTATCTATTAACACCAAACATTTTGGATGTGTTGGCAGGTTAAATCTATGTATGATATTCAATGTCCCCTGAATGCCGATGTTTTTAATAAATGAGTCAAGACATGTGTACAATAAAAACATATGAATGCCTTTACATTGATAAGCACATTCTTAAGAACTTGCTCGTTTGAGTGATAACTAAGTCGGATAATGTATTCAATAAGTCAATTAATTAAAATGTAGGACAGTTATCTCGACTGCGACTCAAAACTGTCCAATATTTCTATCAATGAATTCACTTTTAACATTATGGTGCGTTCAGCGGGACTTTACGTCTGCGTCTACGATCGTATTTACTTGCAATTGTATTATAACCTAAAATTGGTATTAAGATAAGATAAGATAAGATTTATTGATTGCAATCTATATAGTATGTGATTGAATGTGATTGCTAGTGGTAATTGATTCCTTACCCGGGGTCCGGCCACACAAAACGGTATTAAGGATAGGATAAGAATTTATATCAAAGATGTTTTTATTTTGTTCCAAGCTGGCTAGAAAAGGAGGAACAGCTCAGCTGGCTTGGAAAAAATGAACGTCTTTTTGCAAAATTTTAATCTTAAAAAAGGAGTATTTTGTTGTTTTTCGTCTTAGCAAAGTTGTTTTTAGGTGATTTAACGACTTTTTGAAAAATATGTCGCAGGGTATCTTTCGAAGATCTCTCAAGCCTTATATCAACTCAAGACCAATCTCGCACCCGCCGATCAATAACTCATTATAATCTTTAATTCCCTAAAAC
>LQRL01154434.1:26874-38685 GCA_001703475.1 Hydroides elegans
GTTCGCCGCGAACAAAACCATGAATTCGAACGAAGAAGTGCGACGACTCAAAACGGGAATCGGCGCGAACTAAATCATAATGAGTTTGACCGCACAGATGCGACTCAAAATCACCAGTATGTCAACGCGCGAGACTGGGTTTTTCGTGACGGTCACTTTAGCGCCACAGACCAAGTATGGCGTCCAAGCGGTGGCTGTGACGTGTACAACTATACACGACGCGACATCAGGCAATGTCTACGCCAGCGCGCCCTGGTGACAAAACAAGACACGAACATCTATTGCATCGGCGATTCGCGCGTGCGCTACCACCTGTACTACATTGTGGCTCTGGTGACCGGTGAGTTCCTAGATCCCATGATACACAGAAATAACCGGACGTTTTCCTATCCGCGCTTGCATTTCTCGGCCACGTACATGGCGAGCATGGCCCGACACCATAGGCGCGATGAAACGTACTCGAAGCTGCTCGAAAAAATGGATAAACACGACATTGCTGCACCGTCTGTGATTCTAACAGGCGGTGCGCTACATACGCTCTCCCACTACAATGACTCGATTGCAAGCATAGCGGCAAGTCGCGAGGCATTAGTGCATTTGCTGCCGCTCTTAAATCAACTCGGCCAGCGCAGCGATGTCATCTGGATGCTGCAGGAGCCAATCTATAGAGAGGCGCGCAAGGGGGGCAGCCTCAGGCGCAACTACTTGATTCACCAAATCAATAACGACGACATCGATATATTGCAGTCGAGCGCCAATGCAGGGTTGGTGCACATTTGGCGCAATTTGGGCGATATCACGCGCCTATTTGAGAATCCATCAACGGACGGGGCGCATTTTAAAGGTCACGTGATCACGATGCAGGATCAGCTGTTGTTCAATTTCCTGTGTAATGACTATATGGATTTTGGCGGCGATGGGGAACGATATTGTAGTTCAAGTAAGTGTGAAACATATGATTATTATATACATTTCTTAATACAGTAGACTCTCGATAATCGGAACTCTTTTTATCGAAACTATCTGTTTATCGGAACCGATTATAAATTACCATAATCGTATATTTCTACAAATTAACTACTTTAAATCGGAACCCACGGTTTATCGGAACCAGAATGACCGGTCCTGAGGGGCTCCGATTAACAAGAGTCTGCTGTATATGATTTCATAAGTAGAACCTCGTTAAGTTGAGATACTCCTCGTGAATTTAGATTTAGTATTGATTTGGCTGATCAATACAAAGCCGCTCATTCAGAACAAATATGAACGAAAAGGGTTAGTGGAACACAAAAGAAAACATTTTCTTGCTATCACATATAAGAGCGAGCTCAATATCCACGCCTGATATACAGTATATTTTTTACCAAATATCATATGCATTTGTATCAATTAATGTGTTTAGCAAGCAAAATGAATATGCTAAGTACTATTTTCGCAGCAACAAAACACATATAAATAAGAATCCATGTACTTGTTGAAGCGAGTTTTAAATGTGGTCATGTTATTTTATAAGCCATAGTTTCTTAAAATAAAAATGCGTTTTTATCATTCCATTTTAGAAACACGCTTAAGCGCTAAACATCACTAGCAAAAAAGGAGGTTAACATCAAGATGGGCTTCATATGGGAATAAAAGATCTTGAACGAAAGACCGAAACGGAAAAACCATGAACCAAAGATCATAAACGAAAGACCAAGAATGAACTTCACAGCTTTGTCATCTCATTCGATCTTGATTTGAGATCCAGATATCGAATCTAGATTGCTTATAGTATGTCTGTTTCTGAAAGATTTGATGGGGCCAAAATTGCATACTCAGTATAGACCAGGTTTACAATTGATCTTTAAACGGGTTTGATTTGTCTAACCTTGACTGCAGCTATAAAATAGGCAATACAGTGTTTGTTCTATGGGTTCGTGAGAGAGAGAGAGAAAGAGAGAGAGAGAGAGAGATAGAGAGAGAAAGCGAGTAGAAGAGAGGAGAGATATATAGGGTGGATTTCACAGACATAGTTCGAACTAGGTTTGGTCGAAACCTGGTCAAAACCTCCTTAAAACTGACGTCCAGACTTGGTATTGATTTCAGAGACTCGGTCTCGATTACATATAACTTTTGCCTTTGATAATTTGACCTACATTTGAAAACTGGTGAAACTTCTAAATTTAACTTCTTACGTTGATTTTGTTTGGACACATGCTGTAATAAATCCATTTTATACCATGAAATCGATATGTGACTTAAATATCATCGAAAAACCACCAAAAATAATGCGAAACCACGGTTTATTCAAACCATGTTCCAAAATGAATATTACAGCTGAAGTCCAGACACAGTTCCTTCAGACCTATTCATAATGTGCTCTTAAATCAATGAAGAGAAAGGGTGTGTGCAAGAGGTTACCAAGTCGATTCAACATAATATTTCAAGAGAATATCAAATGACTTAAAGGAGTCATCTTACCACAAAAAATAATAAGAAACCGATATTCATCGAAATGCGTTATTTTTTTCTAACTATTATGAATTTTTCGGTCCCGTTTATTGGATGGCAACTTACCATTTATGATTTAGCATAATTTGCACATATTCCTTCAATGATAAATACAGAAATAAATAAACCAAATATAAATAGAACCCATTGACCCTTGTTTGTTTGTCTTTGTTTGTGAAAGTCTATCGATGTCCAATTTCTATTAGACTTAATAGGGCAACATGATGTCACTGTCGTTGCTAAATATGATTAAAATAGATGATTGCAACACTCCTAGAGCTATTCTTCGGTTGATTTGACTTTGAACTGTTACTTGAGAGTTAATAGAAATAAAATCTGGCCCAATGAAATAGATTTGTAGAATTATATTAAAATTATACGATTCAATCGATCTGTAGAATATGTGCCAAATAGCGAGAGATGAGCGCTAGGATCAATCCTCTTTACGCAAGAATTCAGTTTATCTCCCGAAATGACTCTGAGTTGAGTGTACTTCAGAGAACAATTAATTCGAAAGTCCTGATAACATTTTGTTTTGAAATGACGTTGTTTCAAAAGGTGATACATGAACCGTGTCGCGTTGCGTATTTAATCAGATATTGCAATATGTCAAATGACGCGCTATTGTGACATTGCAAATTAGACGGTGCCTCGACGTCGCACTCTGACTTTGCTGTGACGTCTTTTTTCGTGTAGATGAAATCGATGTTCGCATAATGGTGCGTTCAGCGGCTCTTTGCGACTGCGTTTGTGGAATTTAAATTGTTATAAAACATAGTAATCCCAGTGGCATTAATTCGGCTGGGTTACTATGTTTTATGCCAATTAAATTCCACAAACGCTGTCGCAAAGAGCCGCTGAACGCACCATTGAAGATCAATTTACGTAAGGGGGATTTTAAATCATAACACTATGCTGGAAAATATATTTTTTTCTTAACCACATTTTTTATTAGCAAAGGCGATTCACATTTGAACAATGATTGACAAGTTGACATAGAAAAGACATGCAAATCTTAGAAATATATATAAACAAACGACGGTTTACAATCTGAAACCTACCCCCTAGCAGGTTTGTGTTTTGACCGACTCAGGCTGCATATAAAGTCCTTGTTCAGTGTAATTTTAAACAGAAACTTAGGCTGCGAAATGCCAGTGTAGGGTAATCAGCGTTGATTACATTGTTTGACCCTATACCAATTGAAACGAGGTCTTGGGAAACTGTGAAAGCGTGGTGTAGACGGGGTTCGAAACTGTAGTCTGGACTACGTCTGCTCTACCTCTGTGAAATCCACCCATAGTGTGAGAGAGCGGGAAAGAAAGTTGAAGTGAAGAGTGTTGTAAAAACCAACTAATTAAGAAATTCAATTGTTAGATTCATTTGCTTGCATAGCCTTGAAATCCTATATGTATTTATTGTTTCGATGTTTTATTTTTATTTTGAGGGGACGTAATGTAAGAGGTACTAAAGACTTGAATTGAATTCGTTTGATTAGAGTAAATATTCAAACTGATACATAAACAGTTTGCATAATTACTTATGCATGCATATCGTCAAAGTCTGTACCACGAACTATTAAAATGTTCAATATATTAATGAATAAATTAACTCGTGAATCCTTGTCATTATTTTGATTTTGTTAATGAAAAGTTACATTTCAAGCATCTTTACAAAATGATTTTATATCTTTTATACTCATGACTAAGACACATGGAATAATATACAGGTTACTCACCAAGAAATCTTTATTGAGCTCACTGTTCATAAGTACAATGCCTGTAAAAACAAAAACAAATTTACAATGCCTGTAAACGAATAAACAAATGTACAAAGACAAACGAAGCGGCTTCCGTGCAACGATGAAATAAGCCGACTTAGCTTGTTTCGACAAAATTAAGTTCAATGCGCCAGATCAAATCGATCTTTATTATATACTTTACTTTAGAAATACAACTTTATAGAACCATTTGTCATTGATCAAGATCAAGACGTGTTTCGTCTACAAAGAATAAAACACTGGTCCTCATTTAAAAAAAAATGTTTTTTTGTTTCGATGTTTTTTTTTTTCAAGCGGTTACCTTTCTCTTTTTGCAGCTCAGTGTAATAACGGATGTTGAGGCACATTGGCGAGTTTTCTTTGTGCTCCTACAATACCGAAGAATACATTATGATTTTAGATCATTATAACTAGTTGTTTTTTTTTTTAATATGTTCACATTGCGAAATGTTGTTTATTCCATTGCAACATATTAAACGAAAAATGAGTCTTTCAAAATGCATTTAAAAAGGTGTCGAATAAGTTGGCCCACAGAAATTTTTGGATAATATATGGCCGAAGGGGTGGGGGTGGGTCGTTATCTGGTTACGCAGTTGGGGAGGGGAGATGATAATTGTTCATGTTTTGGGTGGTTAGATGGAGGGAGAGGGGGGTATCGGTTGTTACCTGGTATAAGGCCAAAGGCGTAAAGTGGCACTGATTATTCTCGAATTGTTGCAACATGAACTGGTAGCCTTCGCCGCGCGGTAATGGGTAAATGAACTGAAAATAAAACAAAAATCAAATAGGGATCAATCCTTCTTTTTTAATGTAAACTACAATGTACTACACATTTAATACGAACAACAGGTCCATGTCGGGCTTAAATTCATGACAAAAATTTACCGATTGCATGTATTTTGCAAAAAATGTTTTCCATTTCCATCAGGAATCTACTACAACTCTAGATATGCCCCATGTTGGGAATTAGAGCCGATTTTAGGTCCACCAATCACTTACATGGCGGACTTAACCGTTTCAGCCCCGAAATCGGCTCTGATTCCCAACATGGGGCATATTAAGAGACGGAGTAGATTCTTGCAATTTTAAATGTAATTGCAGCTAGATTTTCTACATTAAGTTCAGTGATTATTATTCTGAAAGACAATTTCATTTTTTTATAATCGTTAAAAACCAAGTTCTTTAACCAGGAATCTGTATTACAGGTAGTTCTAAAGGCTAGGGTGAAGAATTGGCTTGATTTGGCATAATTTACAGAAAGAGATAGATAAACAGATTTGTGGGAATTACATTAAGTTAAACAAAGGGTTCTTCTCTTTTTTTAATGTGGTAAACTAGCCTGGTTTTAAAAAATGGATATATTACTGCGAAAAAAAAACAAATTCGAATCTTTAAGCAATCGAATCTTTAAAACATAGAATATCAAAATGTATCAAGTAGTCAAAATTCAGTAAAACGTAACTTGAACCACTCGTATGCATATATGTTCTCATACTATTTTTTTTTCTTGAATTGCACTAGTTTTTTTCCTTTCGACGAAACAAACATATAATTTCATTACAAGTACACACAAAGAGACAGTTTCGATAAGAGTAAGATTGCCTCGTGATAATTGTATCAAACGCCCTTTATTTACTTCGAAATACCGCAATTGTTCGTATATAATACGCACCCGAACACAATACGCACCCATAATACGCCCTCAAAATGTCAAAATATTTTCCGTGTTTGGAAATATTTTCGTTGAATTTTTCGGTTTAAATGTTAGTTTTGAGAATAGGAAATAATCACGCACGATTCTTGCGTTTATAATACGCACTCCGACTTCAAGCCTAATTTCCAAGAAAAAAAATGCGTATTATATTCGATTTATTACGGTATATGTGTGCTGCAATATTATTAGAGGACAACACCCCTTGTCCAAACACGGCTTTTCATAATCTGGTTAAACCCTTTTTTAGTTATAACAACAACTGCCTGTAAGAGGCTTACTTTTTATGTGCATGACGCAAGCGGTTTTTTTTGGGGGGTGGGGATGGGCAAAGGTTTGTCACACAAGGTTTTTTAAATCTTTCTAGTTACTATTCTAATTACTATTGCTCGCATGAAAAGGCATCAAAGTGCGAATTTCTAAACACGTGTTACATTTTATTTATGGAAAATGTGCCCATGAAATAAAATATATATTACTAAACGTCTTATAGTGCAGAATGTTTAAAGCTTTGAACCAGGAATGTATTTGGTGTTCGAAACATTTCCTCTAATAAACGAAGTCCTTTTAGAAATCTATTCCCGACAAAACAACAAAAGTAGGTCAAGTCGGAAATCATTCTTATGTTTTTAACCAAGTAGCATTTAGACTATCAATAACGGATAAATGCATACCGTTGGAAATTCTTGAATTCTCTGCAGGAATTGATCGAATTCCTCGCTCTGAAAAGGAAATTTTAATATACATATAAATATATAGATTCCTGTTAAATATATAGACGTCATTTACTAAATTGAAAGAGGAGACTGAGACTTACATTATTTTTTTATTACAGGCGATTTTCAACACAATACTGTTTATTGAGAGAAGGATACAAAGCAAACTAAACTGTCAAAATGTCGCAAAAAAAATGAACGAGACAGCAGTAAAGTTGTGTTTATAATTGTATATGGGCAATATCTATATATCATCCTTATTTTTTTTTCACATCCAAATATTAAGATATTTTTTAAATCAGCATTTATACAAACTTATATTTTTTTATGTATTCATTAATTACTATTCTTTTATATGACGTTTATAATCTATATTAATTGTGGGCGAACATTTTTGACCATATATTGTCTTATCACATTTTATTATCATAAATTTATAAATCTTTTTTTTTTTAATCAATGATCGTTGCTTAGCCATGCTTATACTACTTGCTTATTTGTGCTTTATTCTGCTTATACAACTTATGCTTATTATACAGCTTATACAGCTTATATAAGCACATTTCTACTTATATGCTACATACGGGTATGACGCCGAAGATGCCGTCCTTCTTCGCGTGAAACTGAAGCCAAATCTCGCTGATCTCGTCCGCGCTGCGTTCACGCAACAAGTCCAGCTTCACCACGCCGTCCAGACCCTTTCAAAATATAAACACACTGTATATATATCGATATATTATCATTATTCAACATAGCAATAAAATGATTCATATGGTTCTCCTGGCATCCCGATGTTAAAAATGTATTCGTACAAGTCCAGCCTTACAATGCCGTCCAGACCCTTTCATATATAAACATGTATATGTGTATATTGCCAAAGGGCTCGAAACCCACGTGGACCCAATTCATACGGTCCTCATGTTATCTCGATGATCATATGCGTTCGCGGAACAGGTCCAGCTTTACAACGCCGTCCAGACCCTTACGATATATAAATACAACATGTATGTAAATATTATCATTATTTAATATCACCATAACACTATTCATACGATTTAAAGTGTTTTGTAATTTTCAAATACATTTAATGCACATTCCCCTATAAAATGTTTAAAATATTAAAAGAAACGTTTAACATATTGATTATAATAACTATGAGTAAAGCCAGGATCTTGCTACGAAAATTATTTCTAAGAAAAAATCTCTGTGGCACGTGATTTCATAATTTCCGCTTATTCACCCTTATACATATGGTCCCCCATGCAATCTTGATGATCAGATCTTAAATTCCAATATATCATGTACATTTTGGTCGAGTTAGCAAGGCTCTGTTGACATCTTACTGTAAATTAAACAAAATATGCCAAAACAATATGGCTTGATGTTATTATATATGGATAACTTTCGAGTGGACATGACAAAATTTACATTCAAGTTTTCAATGTGATCAAATATATTATATTTCAATGAGAACAAAATTATACAGAACAGTTATTTTGGTTCCAGAAATGAACATCGACAAAATTATGCGATATACATGTACATGTATACGACGGAATTAACAATCAATTTCGAGAAATTACTTTAGCTTTTTGTTCCTGAGCCTTCTTTATAGAATCCTCGATATCTTGTTTTCTCTGGGCGATTTCTTTCTCTTTTTCTTCCTTAAGTTTGTTAACATTATCTTCAAACTCCTTTGGGTCTTTCCTGAAATCAGTGGATATGTACAATTGTTTGTATTAAATAAGTTTAATAATTTATGAATTAGATGAAACATATCAAATATCTACGAACAACAGATAACAAACGCAGAAATATGGCAAACAAATATTTATTTCAAATATGATATAAGCAATCTCCAACTTAGCAAAGTGCAAAGTATTTATGTCGCTATCATCGGCACCACGCATGTGATATTTAGATTTTGTACATTGATTTTTCACAAGAGACTATATGTATTGAACAGAATATTATTACTACGATTGTACACCTTAATATATAGCATTCGGCCATCTACAAAATCTCAATCGACATTGAACTAACTATCACGGACATTTAGACTAATGGGCATATCCACCTCATATCCTATAACCCTGAACTTTGAACGAGTGCATTGCAGCTGAATCTTAATATGTGACACCATTAATTCGCTCAACAAGAAAATTGATCATCCCAAACTGAGAATCTTCTTTTTGTTTCAACTTCTCGACAAGTTTAATACGGAAATACGTCTCAGTTCTGCATGCATTTATAATTAATTAAGTAGAACATTAATCGGATCCTTTTGTTTCAACTTGTCGACAAGTTTAATACGGAAGTATGTCTCAGTTCTGCATTTATAATCAATTAAGTAGAAACTCACTCTTCCTTTTGTTTCAACTTGTCGGCATATTTGGCGAAATAGGGATTGTCTTTGAGTTGGTCCATCTCTTCAGCTTCCCGTCGACGGCAGATGGAGGAGCTGAATGGTCTACAAACTGAAACCCAGACATCCCATATATGTACTTGCCCGATGCATATTACATTGCTTGTACATGTATTTATCTTTTAATAATTATTCATTTTTTTTAGGATTTTTTTTTAAATTCAAAAGACCCTCGCATTACTCTCAATAAAAAATAATATATCTTACACAATAGAATTAACTGAACACTTCGTCATCGGCGTAAACTGATAGGTTTAAAAGATTGTTTTGGTTATCCGATCAAATTTAAAGAATCAATATAAAGGCTTGGATTAAGAATTATTTTTACAGCATATAAAATTAAATAATCATTAACCAACAAATTGATCCAAATGTATTACAAAAACGCTTATAACGACATAGTGTGATAGTTCATACTATTGAGTGCAGATTTCGATCCCGAAGTCAATGGATATCGCAACTGCTTAACTGCATACATGGACCATCTTATCACCTGAAAATAAGCCATGTTAAACTGTTTCTACAATTTGAAGTAAAAAGGTATTTCAGGATTTGACATAAGCAAAATATATCTTCTCGCCAAATGGACGAGTCACTTGATTTGGTATTTATGAGTTTTTTAGGTCTCCTGTGCTATGTTTTAACCTTTACGGCATGTAGTGTGTTTAATAAGAATCGTGTATATCTGTTTTGAGAAATGTTATACATCAATTAATGTAACGTCTCAGTAATTCGACAAATGAAATAGTAATCAACATACTAAAAACAAGTGTTAAGTATACATCAAATATCTGGAAACATATATACAAGCAATTATATGTATAATTTTGTATAAAAAGTATAATGTATATAAAATTATGTTAAACATTATAAATGTATTTATTAAATATTATATGTTATTATATATGTATATCTATGGAACTGTTTACACAGTGTCTGAAAATAAAATATATCTATCTATCTATCATTACTATCACTTAGAACAGATCCGGACAATCTGTTGTAAAAACCTTAACTAGAAATAAGCCATGCTTTAAGGGTCTCTATTTACGAGTTTCTATATATCCTAAGAGCTTTTATATTTAACCTTGTATTGTTTCATTCACGTGTGATTATCTGAACTTCAGAGGAAGCATGTCAATCAAAACATTATAAATCCTTATTTTGAAAAATAGTACAATCATGGTTCAATCATACTACATATTGCCAATTCAAAAATGTAATCCTACATGACCATACGTTTTTGATAAATGCGCCTGGTTCAAGCCCGCCGGAGGCTCTATTGATTGACTGGTCTTAAGGGACTCCCCGACCAGTAGTTCCAATACGTAACCCATTGCTTTGTTGGAATTTATGCTAGCACTGGGTTACACGACCAGGTTCAATGTAAACCAAAGAACCTTATGAAACCGAATATCCCATTATCATTCGTTTTTAATTTTAATCCTATTTGAAAGAACGATAACATTGACATGATATTACATCTTTGTAGCTAAATGACAAATTGATATCCTAATGAAAAATAAAGTTTTATACAAATGTACACGTGTTTGTTTTGAATGTCAATATTCGAAACGGGCGGGAACCGAAAGAAACACGCGGGAATTCCGGAAATAAACAAACTGTTTCGAATTCAAAAAGGCAACTTCTTGAACTTTTTTTTCAACAAGTCAATTGATTTCTCGAATGTTTGAATGAATATAACACTGATAAAAACTTTAATTTGGTAGCAATGAATTCCTGAGTATGTTCTTTATCAAACACATACTTTATTTGCGCGAGTTATTCAGTCAATATCAAAGTATAACAATGTCTTTGGTATAATGTAATTGCCTTACTGATGTTATCAAGTCTAGGAAAAGTTTGTCCGCGTTCAAATATAAAGCGACAGTAATAAATATAGTATAGGAGTGTTTATTGATCTGAAAAAAAAGCTTTTGATACTGTAAATCATAGGTTATTAATAGATAAATTTAAGTTTTATGATATACGTGGTATTGCATCTCAGTTTATACAGAGCTATTTAAATAATAGAAATCAGTTTGTACAATACAAAGAACATAAGTCAAGTGGAAATAGGATACTATGTGGTGTACCACAAGGCTCAATACTGGGACCGTTATTGTTCCTACTCTACATTAATGATATGCATAAAGTGTCAAAACTGTTACATTTCATCATTTTTGCTGATGATCCAAAATGATGATCCAAAAATACTTGTTAAGGTTGTAAATGAAGAATTATGTAACCTTAACACGTGGTTTAAGATAAATAAATTGTAACTCAATGTCAGTAAGTCAAATTTTATGATATTTGGCAATAAAGCTATGTTACCTAAATCAGTCCTCTTAAATAATATCCCACTTTCTCAGGTAGAAGTTACGAAATTTCTAGGTGTTCAAATAGACTCAAATAGGTTTATCTGGGATAAGCCAATAAATATGGTTAAGCGTAAATTATATATATATATTTTTTTGTAACTTTGAATCGGACTCTGGGTCCATATATTTATACCATATCACGACAATTCAAATGCTACAACTATTATATACATTATACCAATGTCTCATTAATTAAGAATTTAACAATGTCACATTTGCACATCGAACTCAATAATACATTCTTTGATTGATACAACCTTATGTAAGTACTTTTTATATAATTTTGTATAACATTTTGAAACGATTTGATC
>LQRL01154449.1:522-11128 GCA_001703475.1 Hydroides elegans
AATGACACGATGAGATAGACTTTAATGAAAAATATTAAATCAGGAAATAATTTTGGGAGATGAATATAATTTAAATATTTTCATTCAAATTAAACGAATTTCATCATATTGCCCCCATCATCTTACTCTAAGAAATCATATGTAAATCAATATATTCAATATAAAGTATTTAATGGATATAATCTTATACACAGATCATTCGGTCATGAACTACTAGGTCATATTATATTAGCATTTAAATAGTATAAAAGCATAACAATTCTTTGAATATTAACAGTCAGAATAATATATTTTCTTCAACATATATTTTCTCTGTGTATTAATTACAATTGTAATATGAAGTCGATTTTGTTGAGTGAGTATTCATTGATTTTAAGACTTCAAGATTGACCTAAACACATAGTAATAACAAAAGGGATTAGCCCTAGTTTTATCAGTGATCCAAGTTAAGTGAGCATAAAGGTTATCATAATCATTAGTATAATTATCATTCTTAAAAATATTGCTATTATCATTTTTTCTCATAAAAATAGCGTATGGTTGATATGATAATAACATTTAGATTTCTAAAATTATTTTAGTAATGGGGACTTCAGAATAATTTACTATTCTTTTACAAACATTTTTGTAATAAATATTATTTAAATAAAATTTCAAAGTTATTGAATTTTTATTTCCAATATTTAAAGCATTTAGTCGCCAAAAATATCGCACTTATATTTGCTAAACAGATAAAGATAAAACGGCAGGGGTTTCTGTGACCAGGCAGGTTTTCCTGCCCGCATGCGAATGCAGTCACGAAAACCCCACGGGTTTATTTGACCAGGGGGGTTTTCCTGACCGTAACACCGGAGCACTGATCCGGGAGATTGAACTTTCCCTTCTTTGAAAAATATAATGATTTTCTCTCAATAGAAATATTTACGTTTCACATTGAGTCGAAAGTATGTATCCACCTGATTAGTTGGCAGAGGGAGAGTGGGACGTTAGATAGTCGGTTATGTAAAACTAGTACAGGGCTTTACTTTAGCGGTCGCATATGCGACTAACTCTTTTGCCCGCTTCATTTTTTTAAAGTTGGGTTCGTAATTAAAAAAAAAAAAAAACAATCCGATTTTCTGCATAACGCGATTTTTCGCTCGAGCTTTCCGCGCTTGATTTTAAACAATAAAATTATATTCATCGTTTTGAGATGATTCCTTCACGTGTTGTATAGTTGTACCGATACATTGTGCGGGCTGCGATAATTTATATCGCTTTCGAATACGATTTTCTCTGATATTGAATATAACTTTGAGCAACCATCCTCTTATTATCTAAGTTGCTATGGATACATGTCACCTTGAATGGTATGGATCTAAAGTGCTGTTCTGTTATTGATTACGCTATGTATGCCTTTCATTTTAGTTTTCACTAGTTCCCAAAGTTCGATTTACCCAATTTTTATACTTTATAAATGGATTTCGCTGAAAAATTTCTTTTATAATTTTCGCTCGCGTCTTCAGCTAGGCAATCTAATATTATACAATCATACTGGTATTTCATTCACGGAAGTCGTTTAGACAGCGGAATTTCAGGCGATTTGGATCAAATAAAATGTTATTGAAAAATCACCATAGTTATTGATATGCTATAGTCGGGGCCACTAACTTTTCGGTCAGGCGACCAACTTTTTTGAGTGAGGCGTGTACGATGTTTTGATAAATGGAGTTGACCGAGTACTGACTAAATTAACTTTCCATTGATAAGAATAATGATCATGAATGCAAAGGGACTGTGAACTAATATCAGATATACCAGAGTCTACAAAATATCAACTTACATGGATTTTCAATCTGATATAGGTCCCGCCACTTTTTTGCGAAATCCCGCCTATTTTAGAGGGTCAGGCGGGCCGCCCGCCTTTTGTGACAAGGGTAGGCAAAGCCCTGTAAAGTGTTGTATAAATATCCCAAAATATCTCAAATTCGTCTAAGTTCAAACCCCCGTAATTTCAACATTTTATGGTCGATCAAACTGAAACCTCGACGTTGCACATCTTCAATATGTATTCTTTCACTGTGTGAAGTTTCAGAACCCTAGGACAAAGGCTTCATACCAAAATGCCGCGGACAAACTACTGCATCTCAAATGTTAACAGACGGACAGACGGACGGACAGACGGTCGGACGGACGGAATGGGGGATAGCAATAGCCCTCAGCAAAATTGGTTGGCTGGGGGCTAAAAACTAGAAATAAAACAATGAAACAAATCAATTAAATAAAAGAAGCGGTTACCTTCATGAGATGTTCAAGGTCATATTCTTCATCTGGAAAGAAATGTCGGTACCTGCAAATGTCATGAGAGATTTTATAATACATAGTTGAAGGTTTTTTTTCACGTTTAAAAATAAACGGCGGTAATTTGGCAAAGGTAAATCAGACATCACTAAAACGGTACAGTCTAGTACACACAAAACAATTTACTGTGCCTTTGAAGGGTTACAAATGTTTATTTAGCCTATAATCCACAATCCACGGCGGGGACTCGGAGATGATGGCCGCATGGTTACAAGACGGATGTGCTGAGAGCGGCAATTTGACAAGGGTGGAAGGGGGGGATTAGGTGACTTGGAGTCTCCAACTCACTTTTCGATATTGGCTTTAAGTCCAGCGCACAGGTTGCTGTTGAAGATCAAGTGGTTAAGTGGTTGTTCAAGGTTTTCTGTAGAAACGGCCAGGTTCCATGCCATGGAAACTGTAAACGCACCTCGCAACAGGGTGTCCGAGCCGTAATGGGTGAGGTAGTTGGCAAGGATAATACTGCAAGCAGATAGATGAAAATCAGTTATTTTGTTAACATGTTTGAAATATAGACGTACAAAATCAGTATGTTGAAATAATGTTCGAAAATAGGAATTGACAGCATGGTAATTTGCTGAAATTGTTTGCATTCGCACGATTTGGCAAAATCTCTACTAATCATGTTGAAACCATGTTGAAACTAAGCGATATATTCCTTTCGAAAAAAGTACGAAAGTACTACAATTTTTTTTTCGCGTTTTCATGTCGATTCGCAAACGAAATTGTAGCGAAAAATACATAATCCTTTCTCATAAGAAATGAAAGACCTCAAATTTGTTTTCGCATTCCGAAACAAATTTCGAAAAGACTAGCGCGATCCTGGGTTCGTTCTGACATAATGCGACAATCGGTATGAGGAATAATACGGGTATAAGTTGTAGCTCAACAACAGATACCCTCCAAGTGAGACACGGGGTTAAAGTTATAGTAAGAGAACACATACCTTCCGAGTGGGTAAAGTTATAAGGAAAAAATACATACCCTCCAAGTGAGACACCACCTGCCATAAGGGGCGACTCGGGTAGTCGAGTATGAATGTGCGATATCACTTCTCTCAAATCTTCCGTGTTTGCAGCACAGTAAGTTCGCGCCGTCTTGAAAAAAAAATCACATTAAATGTGTTTTAATAGACATGTATGAATAAATTTGGCTCTCTACACGTAATGTACCATATGAGTTATCCACGAGGAAGGGTAGAATAGATAACGTTTATCGCTGAATAATTTTGATAGTTGTACTATAAAATGCTTTGCACGATTTATATTAATAGAATCGCTCTATTTTCTGAATAATATTGATATCTGCATACAGTGTTCTCGCTTAACGCTGGCCCGCTGGCCCGGGGCCAGTAACTTTTCGGCCGGGCCATTAATTTTTGAGGTTACTGGCCCGGCGGGCCAGTATAAAATCCGGAAATGATTTCAAATATTACTTATTCTTTATCGATTCCTGGGTTTTAGTAGGATATTTTCGCTCGCGCTCGCAATTTCAGTCATCCAGGTTTATTTAATTTATTTACGTAGTTACTATCGAACGAAAAATCGGTTGGTTGGTTCGTTTTTCGCGATGGTTTATTTAACGAGTTCAAATGCATTTCATATTGATTTGATCTAATGGGATTCAAGCTGTCCGGATATGCTGTGATATTTGGGTAGTTTTGTATCCGAAGCAATCGTTACCCGCATACGCAACCGTCGTCTTGGATGTATGAATGTCGTTTTAGTTGGCACTTGCAGGCCCAAAAATGTGGTTTAAAGCATAACATGAAATAGGTCTCGATGATTCCTGGATAAATTTTACTCGCGCCGAAGATCGCATCAAATTTATAATTATTAACTATCGCTTGAAAATTAAATTTAAAATAAAAGCTGCGTAACTGCGAACGTGAAAAATTAGGTAATATCTAACTTTATATTTTCGAAGTCGGGCCAGTAAGTTTTCGGTTGGGCCAGAAAGTTTTTAGGGTTACTGGCCCGGAGGGCCAGTGTGTTTTTTTGGCTTAAGCGCGAACACTGTCTGCATATAATAATTTCTGAAAAAAAAATCAAATCAATAATCGATACATGAGTAATAAACTACATCATCTTATGCAAACAGAACATGAAAAGAATACCCTAATATGAAAGAATACAATGAATTGAAATAATACCTTTAGTTCAGCACCACCATTTCCTCTGTTGTTGAATACAACACATCTGTAACATAATAACAGTATTCACATCAATGGATTTTTGCAAGGTCCTCTCTTTTGAAAAAGGCATCCCTTTATGTTTTGAAAAGCCGTTTTACATGTTTCTAATGACCTTTTGTAAACAAAATTGGTTTGTTTACATAGGAAACATTTCTAGGGATATTATACAATTTTACTCAAGATCTTTAATAAAAACTAGAAGGTCAGTGACCTTGGATCCCCCGTGGACTTCAACAATTCGTCAACGCAGAATGGTCAGTACTTTTGAAATCTTCCTTGGAAATAACGAACTAATTTGCATACACAAAATATGGAATATGAAAAAAAAGAAGGTTTTAGTAGAGGACCGAATTCTACATCTCCTAGGCTTATATATCAGTAAATTATTTGAAGGAGACGCACCATTAAAGATAAAACGACGTCTTTCGCGCAACGTCTTTCTCACAACGTCTTTCGCGCAACGTCTTTCTCACAACGTCTTCCTCATAACGTCTTTCTCACAACGTCTTTCTCACAATGTAATTCACGCAACATCTCTCACAACGTCTCAATCGACAATGTTTTTCTCACAACGACTTTCTCACAACGTCTTTCTTTAAATTGATTTTGTCACATCTTTCTCACAACGTCTTTCTCACAACGTTATTCTCACAACGTCTTTCTCAAAACGTCTTTCTTAAAATTGATTTTCTCAAAACGCCTTTCTCATTACTTATTTCTCACAACGTCTTACTCACAACGTCTTTATTAAAATTTATTTTGTCACAACGTCTTTCGAATACCGTCTTTCGAACACCGTCTTTCTTAAAGTTAATATTCTCAAAACGTCTTTCTAAGAACGTCTTTCCTGAAATTGACTTTCTCGCAACGTCTTTCCAACGTCTTTCTCACAACGTATTTCTTAAAGTTGATGTTCTCACAACGCCTTTTTCCCAACGTCTTTCTCACAATGTCTTTCTCACAACGTCCATCTCACAACGTCTTTCTCACAACGTCTTCCTCACAACGTCTTTCTCGCAACCTCTTTCTTAAAAATGATTTTCTCACAACGTCTTTTCAACAACGTCTATCTCACAACGTGTTTCAAAACCTCTTTCGTAAAACGATTTTCTCACAACGTTTTTTGCACAACGTTTTATAACATTTCTTCGAAATGTGACGCCATTTCGACAATTTGCGGTTGATCGACATAAAAAATCTTGACCAGGCACAGCTTCAATGTATCATGTTTAAGAATATAAAATATGAGCCCTAGCTTATTTCTTTTAATGTGGGATGCCATTTCTACAATTTGTGGTTGATCGACATGAAACTTTGACGAGGCACACCTTCAATATGTGTTTTTAGAACTCTAGCTTAATTCATTCACAGCTTGTTCCGTCATTGAACACAATTCGCAATTCAAGGAATAAGACTATTGATGGATCGACATGAAACTATGTTGAGGCAGAATTTCTACTTGACAGCTCGCAAAGACAGGGCATATATTGAATGTCTTCCTCATACATACATACTTAAATGATAATATCGTATATTATCACCCACATTTCCTAAACTGATTATAATTTTCGCCCTTTTTCAAAGTGCTCCAGAATCGACAATTTTCAACCGATCCAGATGAAACTTTGACGAGGCACGACTTTAGACCTCGGTATATACGTGTATAAAATTTGAAAACCCTAGCTAAAATTTTTCACACCAAACTTGCGTGCACAAAGTACTTGGCATCTGAAAAAAAAAATTAAAAATCGACAATTTTTAAAGTGCTCCAGAATCAACAATTTTCAATTGATCGAGATGAAACTTTGACGAGGCACGACTTCAGATCCCGGTATATACGTGTATAAAATTTCGAAGCTCTAGCTCAACTCCTTCATACCCAACTCGCGTGCACAAAGTTCTTAACATCTGAAAAAAGTTTAAAATCGACAATTTTTAAAGTGCTCCAGAATCGACAATTTTCAATCGATCGAGATGAAACCTTGACGAGGCACGACTTCAGACCTGGGTTTATACGTGTATAAAATTTCAAAGCTCTAGCTCAACTCCTTCATACCCAACTCGCGTGCACAAAGTACCCTATCTCAAGCGGGACAGACGGACAGACAGACAGACAGACAGACGGACAAGCTCAACCCTATATCCCCTCGTTTTCACGGGGGATAATAAATCCTAAATGGTTTCATATTATCCTAACAGCAGTCTACTTTCAACTAATTTTCGAGTCGACAAAAAAATCATTTCTTTTTTTTTTTATAATCAGCTTTTTATCTTACAATACATTGAGTTTATTGCCGTCCAGTAAACCATGGTTATTTTCATTAAGTTCTATATATCATAACTCAATTTCACGACTTCTAATATGATCTCTATTAGCAAAATATCATAAAAGAAGCGTGATTAAACCTGTATCCTAATTGTAACGCCTGTTCGGCAAAATGCAGCATGTAACTTTCTCGGCTACTTCCTGTCAAAAGAAAATGGCGATACAGGGAAGTGACAACAACATTATAAAGTATGAACATTAAACAAAAAACATATTAAGAATATAGAATAAAGAACAATTATACATGATTTCATTTGACAGACTGAATTTTACTCCCTAAAATGTCCGCCCTTAAAATATCGGCCATCAACAACATGTATTTCCAGGGGTGTACATTAACCAAAAAATCGAAGCTACATATTTAACTTTGAAAATAATAGTCTTAAATGTAAGCGCCGAAGGGCCGAACGCCAATTCTACGAAATAATGTCCAGATTCAATTGTTCAAGGCTCAAGCATAAGATTTCAGTAAAATTACATATTTAACTTTGAAAATAATAGTCTAAAATGTAAGCGCCGAAGGGCCGAACGCCTATTCTACGAAATTATGTCCAGATTCAATTGTTCAAGGCTCAAGCATAAGATTTAAGTAAAATTATATATTCACGTCCTCCCATAAGAAATCAATGTGCTGTATGTAAGGAGAAAAACTTTGGTTTCTTCAATCTAGGGTTGTTACTAACAGTTCTCACCGATGAGTCCCGGTAATAGAATAACGGTAGGCCGAGTAGTGGCATTTGTGTATCTTTCGCTTTCTTTGTTCTCAACCCAATCTAGTGCTACGTGACCACCGTCTGACAGGCTGAAAAATTCTCTGAAAATAAAGGTGGAATAAAAAGATTTTTAGCATTCTAGAATATCGATTGCATCGGTGTAATCATGTACCATAAACTTTGAAAAATGACGAAAAGCCAATAATTATCTAAAAAAAAAATCTAACAGCGGAATTCTTTACTGAATCATCACAAATCATTCATTCATTTACACCATAAATATAACATTATTGAATGCAACTCTTAAAATTCCCAACATTATTGGATACAACTCTTAAAATTCCCAATATAAGTACTTCTGTGACACATACTTATTGGACAATTTCTAGTGGAAGCCGACATTATTTTATTTGATTTGCGTCGTTGACTCTGATAGGTTGCAACAAAAAAGTATTAAAATCGCACTTACTTTTTATACTGGATGGGAGGATGATTCTTCATAAAAGCGCGTAGAAGAGTCTGCGGAATGGCTCCAAAGCCCCAAAAGGTGGGCTTATAGTGGTCATGAAGAATGTCCATCTCCCTCAATAGGAATCGCTTAAATGCGGCATTTGCAAATACACGCGGTTTCTGAAATTATAATATACACAACATTGTTAGGCAAATGTACACTCAAAAGTCAAAACGTTGTTATATGCTACCATGTACCAGTACTAGATTTTACGGAAGCTAAATATTGATTCGATTATTTCATATATGGCCGAAACTTAAATAATGACAATGGGCGAAGTGAGAACACTGAGTCGAGTAGATGCCGGAATCTCCAGCAACCACCGTGGCGTCGTATTTGAGATTTACATGTGTGCACTCTACCACTAGGCTACGGCTTCCCCCTTCCATATATGATGACAAGATTTAAGTTAAACTCACATTAAGTGTGTGTCATGAATAGCCTTATGAACACCTACATAAGTTTTTGTGTGATAGAACGTTTCAACTAGGCAAACGATCCAGCTTTATAGTCAATCGTCCGTGCTTTTGTAGAGCGGACTGCATCTTCCAAGTACTTTCCAACTATTGGACGGTGTCGAGTTACGAGTATGAATGATGCATCTTTTACTGTTCGACCATATAATTCACTCACCAGCAAACAGGCTTATAGAGTATTATTTATAATTAGGTACTATAAGTGAACCACTCATGTAAGTATAGCAAGGGAACACAGCCAGGAATCCAGTACAACTTTGCGCATCGATTAAAGACATAAATATCTTTGGCGGATTATAATCAATGTTGGATTGCACCCAATATCGACGAAAATACGAGTACAATCGATGATAACTAGAAGGTCAGTGACCTAGGAGCCCCCGTGAACTTCAACAATTCGTAGATGCAGGATGGTCAGTTTTTACTGAAATTAACCTTGGAAGTAACGAACTATTTTGCGAATAAACAAGATCATGTGATGAAAGAAAAACAGGGTAACATCTTGCATCATCACTCACTTCCTACTTAAGACATCTCTTGAACTGACGAGACCAGTTGGCAAAACTATTCTCAATTTATAAATTAAAGAAAATATGCTTTTATAAGCACGAGCTCATATAGCCCATCCAAAATGCTTTTGAGAGGCAACTGACACGGCCAGTGAAGCAAAAGGATAATTGCATTACATTAAAATATGCTTATATAAGCACGATTGCTTATATAAGCACATCCCAGACACTTTTGAGGCGCAGCTGACAAGGCCAGTGAAACAAATATATCATTTAACTTACATAGCAAATTTGCTTTTATAAGCACGATTACTTTTGTTAGCCAATTCCAAATGCACCAGGCTCCCCAGATAGGTGTTAACACATCTCTTTTAATTTGCTGATTAATATGCTGATATAAGCATGATTGCTTATAAATATGCTTAAATAAGCATGATTGCTTATAAAATCACACGCAAAATGTTTTTGGAGGGCGGCTGACGAGACAAGCGAAGAAAGAGTATCATTTCACCTATCTAAAAAATAATATACTTATATAAGCATGTTTGCTTATATAAGCACATACCAGGCACTTAATGATAATATCTTATATTATCACCCACATTTCCTCGTCTGAATATTAACTTTTCGCTACTTTTTAAAGTGCTCCAAAATCGACAATTTTGAAGCACGATTGCTTATATAAGCACATCCCAGACACTTTTGAGACGCATTTGACAAGGCCAGTGAAACAAATATATCATTTAACTTACATAGCAAATATGCTTATATAAGCACGATTACTTTTGTAAGCCAATTCCAAATGCACCAGGCTCCCAACATAGGTGTTAACACATCTCTATTAATTTGCTGATTAATATGCTGATATAAGCATGATTGCCTATAAATATGCTTATATAAGCATGATTGCTTATAAAATCACACGCAAAATGTTTTTGGAGGGCAGCTGACGAGACAAGTGAAGAAAGAACATCATTTCACTTATCTAAAAAATAATATGCTTATACAAGCATATTTGCTTATATAAGCTCATACCACATACTTAAATGATAATATCTTATATTATCACCCGCATTTCCTCATCTGAATATGAACTTTTCGCTATTTTTTAAAGTGCTCCAAAATCGACAATTTTCAACCGATCGAGATGAAACCATGGTGAGGCACGACTTCAGACCTTGGTTTATATGTGTATTAAATTTTAAATCTCTCGCTCAATTACTTCATACCAAAATCGCGTGCGCAAAGAACTTCACATCGGGTGAAATTGTTAAAATCAACAATTTTTAAAGTGTTCCAGAATCGACAATTTTCGACCGATCCAGATAAAACCTTGGCGAGGCACGACTTCAGACATCGGTTTATACGAAAATTAAATTTGAAAGGTCTAGCTCAATCGCTTCAGACCAAACTCGCGTGCACGAAGTGTTTGGCATCTGAAAAAAGTTTAAAATCGACCATTTTTCAAGTGCTCCAGAATCGACAATTTTCAACCGATCGAGATTAAACCTTGACGATGCACGACTTCAGACCTTGG
>LQRL01154455.1:0-16144 GCA_001703475.1 Hydroides elegans
GATAGAAAACCAATAACGCGAAAGGATCCTTCATCCGAGGGATAAAGCACGATACTTGGGAGGATTTCTTAGTAGAATATCATAAGACTTTAGGATAAACGCTTATGATTACGTAAATGAACACAAGCGGAAGTACATATTAACGCGACGAATGAATTTATCCGGCATTTTAGTTCTCAAAGCTCCCAGCCTGTGGATCGTCATTTAAATAGTAAAGGTCCTATTTTAACAGTAAAATATTTTTTTTGCATAAATATGTTGTAAATAGTTCTTTCGGAGAATATTTGATTATCATAATTGTTAGTTATTTGATTTCGATTAACCTTGGAACTGGTAATTCATTTTTCATTTATGCTATTCGATTTCATAGGAATTCAGAATTATGTAACACCCTTTGCGTTACTTGTTATTTTTAGGTTCAATTCAATGGTTTCACGTTTCCTTATTACATGTTTTATATGCACATGCTACTTTCTCACATTAAAAACAAAACCTTTTTTTCATTCGATGCATTTGATTTATATATAACAGCTGTGCAATACACAAAAAAAAAACTGTTACAAAAAGATGGATGTCAATTTTTGATATTGTCGATGCGCTTCCATAACATAGTTAAATGATGCGGTCACTCCCTAACAGATTTAAAATATAGTCTTAGAACAAAATATTCTTGAATTGTGAGAGAAAATTTTACTTTTGATTGAGATTTTGAGCTACAATCGGCCTGTTTTAGAAACGATGAATGTGTTTCGAAATGACAAGAAAGACTAAATCAACACTATCGATAGCGACCCGTTCCTCTCCAAAATATAATATCTTCATCTATTATTTTCTATTGCCATTAATATATATTTTTGGTGAAGATTACACATAGCTCTATGCTACTATGTTTTTGTATCACAATAGTGGCATTTCCACTCTTAAAATCATTATTTTTAATATTAGGCAAAATCAGGAATTATTGAATATTTTAAGTAAATTAATTGAAAATTTACAATTTATATGAGACTGTGAGACTGCTAAAGGTGAATGAATGTAAGAAATATATTTCTAAAAAAATGCATGATGAGTTCACGCATTTCCCCAAGGCTATTAATAGCTTGCAAATTATATAAATGACAATTGCATTATGAATCAATGACATATCCTAGATTTTGGCCTTCAGTACAGCTCTACCAGATATTCTTGATGGGAGAAGTAACATATGTATTAGTAAACAAGTATACATATTCTTTGTTACGAAACTGATGGAGCATGAAATATGGATCTATATTAGCATCCGTGAACAAAACGTGAATAAGGTTCACGTTCTAATTCCTTTGCCGAATGTCCTTTGTTGGAATCACTGACCTCCTTTTGAATGTTGAGCATTCCTAAAACGAGTTCTTTTAAATCAGTTGGCAAAAGATAGTTAGAAATATACTTAATTTAGAATATTCGATAATATGATAAAAATATATATATACATGCAATGCAAATGTATTTTTGATAAAGGTGATAAACTTCAAAGTCATAGAGATTTTCGATGTGGTCGACATTCAATCTGGAAAGAGCTCATCTTGGGTGTACAAGAAGGACTAATAATGTAACGCGATAAATTTTCTCGTGTCGTGTGCAACTATTAAAAAAAGCTCACATTGTATCATATTTCTGAAGAACCCAATTTGGCTTATCCTCTAGGTACAGTGATGGCATTTGATGGGTGCAAAATTAATATAAGTGGTACTTCCCTGAACAATTTAATGACAATTTGGCATGCTAGCTAAAAGCAATGACAATGACAATCAGCGGTTCATAGTATAATTAATTTAAAACCCTTATACCAGTGGGCATTTTTCAAAAGTGGTCATCATTGGCACTAATTTGTCATATTACCTATAGAGCTTGATTACTTATCTATAAATGTTAACGCCTATCCAAAGCTTGTAAATTCGAAAGAGTTAATCAGATACAGCAAACACTTAATTTTTTATCGGTGTTTATATCCTATGATTTCGCATTGCTGATTATGTCGGACGGAAAATCATTTTTTGTTCTTCAAATTTATTTTAATGGACTGAATGCAACGTTCGCTGTATTATGGAACAACTAATCATAGGGACTATATAAAAGATAAATATCAGCTCTCAACTCCTTAAAGTAACAAAATTATCGCTATTTTAAAAGTCAAAATTATACAAATTAGGGAGTGTTATAACATAAAGTTTGTAATTGCTAAGGTTACGATGAAACAAACGCTACAATGGCACTAAACCATCGACAAAACAAAGTAACTTTGATATTATATCGAATGAATGAGAAAAATCATGCTCCAAAAATAATAATAGACACGAACATTTTTTTTTCCGCCCGACATAATTTTCATAATTTTGATCAGATGAGATTTTAAAAGACAAAGAATCTAGCAAAGTCACACAGTAATGCAACCAAACTTTTTATCGATTTATCTGATGATATTTCGAATTAAAATAACCACAATAATCACTGAAAAATTCAAAATTGTTATAAATTTGCATAAGTTACCTATGATACTTTATTCCATCATGTGAAAATAGTAATTTATCCATTTTCGTGCACTATTGGTGTTCCATATAAGACAGTTTTAATATTTTCCAGACCATTAGTCCATACAAAATTATTTTCAAAAATAAATAGAAGAGTTTTAGACATTTCAATTTATCCTAATGGTTATGTCTGACGGAATTTAAACATCTTTTTTGCGATAAAACATTTTTTACCACCTCAAGGCTATTATTATTGTTTCAATTTGTAATGACAAATGATATTATACTTAAAAACTATTTATCTAATTCATTATAACTTAAATGTTGGTGAATATCTCGATATTTTCTATAATTTTTAGCATTTTCGTCATAATTATTACATAAAATTTATTTAGTATATTGGTATTATGTTAAGTTTATACAGGATAAACCTATTCTCAGACATTAATTACTATATATTACCTGTACATACATAGATTTGGTGTTGTTGACCATCAACTAAGATTGCATGAATCATTTTCCTTCCGTTTTGTATCTTATAACTAAAATTATGTCGGACGGAATTATGTCGGACGGAAGTAATTTTTGCCAAATTTTTCGAAATTGTGATATCACAGAAAAATATTTTTTACCATTCATGATGTAGATACTCTGGATGTATCGTATTATAATATGAATTTTCAATTCTGTAAGAATTTGTTTTTCATGAACATTTTTCTTCCGTCCGACATAAAAAATGTTCCGTCCGACATAATCATTCCAACCATGATTGCTCTGTTATTTTAAGCCCATGAAAATTATTTTTACTCTCTATAGAAAGGAAAATTATTCATGTGTTTAAAACTGGCCAAAACTCTTTACTCATTGGATAGTTTTTGATGGAATAGACGGTTTTGTTGATGTAGGTAGCAAAAGTCGTTTCTATCGATTCCGTCCGACATAATGTTTCATTTGACTTTCATAAAAAAAATCAAGGCGACGGAGAACTTTAATTTTGGAAAATCTGATAGAGGTCCCCCAACACCAATCGGCTACCATATACATTTTACCCTGGTATATCGCAGCTATTTTTTATAAGCGACCAAAGTATCGAATTCCGTCCGACATAGAAACATGACTTTTGAAAAATGCCCAGTTCACATTTGTGTTTGTTTGTGGTTTGCCAATGTTTCAATATATGTTACTTGAAGGTTGCTTACGTCATAATAGAATCGGTTGTGAATCTGACGTCGTAACGAGATGTGAGAAAAATGAATTCGCGAATACAAACCCCGATTAAGGCTTTATGACTTTTCACAACGTTTCTGAAACGTTTTCTTCGGAATGGGTTGATAGTTCTTTGTCTGGAGAACGTTATTTGTGTCTGATCGCGTTAGGATAGGTTAAAGAGTTGATTGTCAAGCTTAGACAGCTTCGTTTTTGTTATCCAATGATGATATGTTTGTAAATCAAGGAATTGATTTTCCTGACGTAAACAGTGGTTAAAACGTTGGCTTTTCGAGTTGTGTTTATAGTAATTTTGTCTTAATTGACAGTCGAGAATACTTAAACAGCAGTAAATGAGACTAGACCTGCTTGACTTTGCTATTCATCCCTCTTTGCCCCCATCGCTCTCTCCAGACGGTTGACTAAACACCAACCACTGCGGTCCGATGCGCTGGAGCCCTACACGTGCCTCCTCTACCTGTGTCATCCATATCTTTTGTGATATCTCGGTTTCGGGTCTGTGAGGTTTTCTCGGTTGACTTGACAAGATTTTAGGGGCATCGTCTTGTTATATGACCAACGCTTCGAATCCCTTTTTTGTTCGGTGCTTGTGTTCATCATTTCGAGGTATGTACAGATGTACTCATTTTTCGTGGAACCTCTCTGTCATAGGGATCGCATTTCAAACAACCCTATTCTGTGAACGTGAGCTACCATTTTTGTTTTAGATGTTTCAGTTGCATACATTTGTATAAGGGTGGCCAACTGGCGATTCTCGTTGATGTACATGCCATTGCCGACATCCACGATCCAACAAGTTGAATCGGGAAAAATGCGTCGCCGATCGTCGCCGACTGTCGGCGACTGAGTCGTGAGGGTGGCCACACTGGCGATTTTTGAGTCGTCGATCGTCGCCGACTAGAAAATCGGTAGTGTGGCCTAGCCATTAAGAGCCAAATTGCACCAAGGATCTTGATGCTGAAACGTTACGATTAAGCTTCAATCAAAAGCAACAATTAACAAAAACAAAAAACAAATGACTGATTTTTGGCAATAACAATTGTAAGATTGAATTTACTAATATTGATTTTTTTTAGTTTAATGATTTTAATGAAAATATATATCCAACATTAGTATTAGTTTAATGCTTAGAATTTAATTAAGACTGCCAAGTAAAAGGACAGGTTAAAGATTGGTTAACCTACGTTTATTGTAATGTTGCTCATCTAAGGAATGCATGACAGGTTTACATTGAATACATTACCTTGGTCGGAATATCATCCGCTAATTGTTAGGCATAAATAGACATCATTCGTATAAATAGACATCATAAATAGACATCGTTTATTGCGGTCTGTTCTCAATTACTCCCCTATAACCAGCCTTAATGTCCCCTAATATCGCCACCAAAGCTTGTGTCGATCGGGGGTGGTATATTGCTATTTATCGGCGAGGGGCAGAAATGAGAAAATTTGCACGAGAGACGGGTTTTGTATTGCTTTTTCGCGCTTGCAGGACATGAATAATGTGTATTTTTAGAGACATGCTGTTACATATTTATATTTACGAGGGATAATTGGATGCGATTGAGTTATATAAAACAATATTATGACGTCAAACTGTTTTTGATCCTGTGAGGCACGGATTTGATAATGTGTTTTTTTAAGAAAATAAAACAAAGTTCGTTAATCAATTAAGTGGCTTTTAAGATAAGTAATTGTCGAAATGGGTTATATCAAAATAGTATAGAGGATAACAAGTGCTTTCTGGACTTTTAGAATCTATTGGATAATAAATTAAAATAATTAAGATATAAACGTGACCATGCTAAAAGAAGTTCCGACGTATGCCAGGGTAAGTGCTCCTTAATGCTGTTAATGAAATGATACACCAGCTTTACAGCCACGAATACGATATTGTTATACACATGTATACAATAAAAAACTGCTTAGAAATCTAAGTGAAAAAAAACTTTAGTTTGTTTTCCTCCAGTATAGTAATATGAAAAATCTGCCAGAAACGAATGATCAAAATAAATGCATAATTGTCTCTACAAACGCGACGTGAAAGGTTTGCTCTAATAAGTTTGAAATCTTCAGCGCGAAATCGTGACGCGACAAAAATATTTAACTCGAGAGAAAGTTTTTCTTAATGAAGGATTGAATACATCATGCAATATTTAGTTAACATTTTTCATTAATATGCACTATTAAGATTAAAAATGTAAAAAGTGTCCCTAAAATTTATAAATTGAAACAGAGAATCGGCATTACGACGTTCTGTTTTTTTTTTAAATAAAATTAATGTCAGGAACAATGCACAGTTCTGCATAATAATGATTTCATTTCAGGCTTATCTTTTCCTTTCAGACTCTAAAATGCGTCATGTATAGACAACACCACCAACACACCACATTGTGTTATCGACAACACAGTCAACTAAGCTTTCAATTTGTAACGGCGGTTATTTTACTAATCATATTTATTGCTTCAACGGGAACTACCTCGATTCGTAAGTTAAAATTATTTTGATTATTTGTAATCTAATTTTGTACATAATTTCGGCGGTTTCTTAAGTAATTAAAGGTTATGCATAGCTATATCTAGATTCCCCTCCCCCATCCAGACGAAAATCCCTCCTTGTGCGGTCATGATGGCGTCGACGTACGTCCCGACCAGAAATGATGTCATAATAATGTTATTTAATAACGTAATTACCTTGTCAGAATTACACGTCTTAAAATCGCTGTTGTAAGGCAATGGATCATCGCTTGGGGTCTGGAAGCTTTTGTTCTAGAACCATATGAAAGTATACTTCATGAGTTTAATATATAACAGATGTTGTTATTTTAACGTCAGTTGAATGCTTTGGGGTCATTCTACAACGTCGCAAAGCAATTTTATTGTCGCAGAAAATGGCAACATCACATGTTCTGAAATTAAGCATGCTCACCCAATCGACCGGAACCGTACTATTGTTCCTGTTTAAATTTTGGAACAATGACGTTGATGTGCCGTTTGCTTGTGGTTTATTCGGGCGATATTTTGGAAGGACATCTAGGCGAATCAGACAAAGGCAATGAGAGATGAATAGAAATCGAGCATTATATTGTTTTATGGCTTATTAGATATATTTTATACCTAGATGTGAATGAATGATCATAAATATATTCAGGATGACACCGATAAAATGTCAAATGTGTCCCATATGGATGGTGCATTTTTTATCCCACTTAATGATGCCAAATGATTGCATAGTCAGGTTTGATAGTATAATAATTGAGCAAAATACTAGTTATGAGCCAATTTCAAATGTTGAAAATACATTCACAACGATAAACAATTATATAAGGAATTCGAAAATGGCGTTGAGCTTACACAACTTTCCATATGCCATATACTACTTTTAGATTTATGAATACTAATAATGATAATAATGATAATGATAGTGATGATTACTAAGACAATGGCTTTCGTGACTATTTAATGTTTACTTGTAAATTTCAATGAACATAGATTAACTAGGCAATAGTTTTTTTTCGAAATATTCCTACCATAAGTTTTGAACACTGTGGGGTAAGAAGTTCGAAAAAAAATGCCTATTCGTCACCTCACCAAAACCCGATGAACAAAATATTTTAAAGACATGCCAAGGCGCTGTTTGGAGCGTACTAAAGAATCTGCAACCGACAGCAACGGTACTCTCGTTTCCTTATCAAAATATAGATGTGATGATTATTGGAATAAATTTGAAATGCTATTTTTTTCAGATATTCTTATCGATGAATCTCTAGTTCTGCATCAAGAACACCAAGTGGCTGAATATATAAACTACCTCGATGAATCCATGTCATTTGAGGACCAAGGGTTAAATGCAACGTTTTGGCCGATTCGGTCGTGGGATGCATTTGAATTGGCAAGAGCTGGTAAGTTGGATGAAGAAATGTGTGTGAAAGAAAAAAATGTGATCGGGTTAAAGCTTTAGAACTATTCAATGTATTATGATTCAATTATATATTATAGGTTGAGAGTTATGCATACATAACCTCTCTTGGCAAACACACAAACGATAATAATAATGAAGAAACATCAGCACACAACGTCCTTCAACGCTAAACCAACAAAAGTTCAACGATAAACATACGATCAGATAAGCACAAACCCTAAAACGTACAAACGCGAAACGAAGATTTTATAGATTTTAAATATATTTTCTATGAAAACTGCCATTTTTTGCCAATTTGACAACTTCCGATCGGGTGTTTTTGGGCGAAATGGTTAAAAGGCACATTTACGGATCAAGACATTTCATTTGAGCTTAGAGTCAAGTCTCTATGACCTTCCGTTCAAAGGTTCTGGACTGTAAAAAAATTATGACGGAGAGACGGACAGACAGACGGACGGACGGACACCCCAAACATATAGGCCACTAACCTATTGGGTTGGAGCTTAATAAAGCTAGACTATATACTTGAAAAGTTTCAGATTAAACATACAGTTAAAACCACTTCAAATTTGACAACTTTGAATAAACGAATACGCATAAACGAATAAACGAATACGAATAAACGATTTCTTACGAATAAACGAATGCTTACGAACCAACGAATGCTTATAAATAAACCATCGCTTACGAATAAACGATAGCTTACGATAGCTTACGATAGCTTACGAATAAACGATTGCTTACGAATAAACGAATGCTCAAGACTAAACGATTGCTTACGAATAAACGATTGCTTACGAATAAACGAATGCTTACGAATAAACTAAAGCATACGAATAAATGAGAAACGAATTAACGAATACGAATAAACGAATACGAATAATTTTGCTTACAATAGTCAAATTGGAAGTGGTTTTGACTGTTAGCGCATATTAATTAACAATTATCGATAGAATTATACTTTTTACCAAATAGGAATGGTCAACCTCGTTGCATGTAACCATAATAATACAGCTAACAAATAATGATCATAAGGGCATACTCTATGAAGTAGATAAATTTCCTCAATGCATGAAGATTATATTTCCTATTTACAATGTTTATACGGAAATGTTTTGTGGAAATACATAGTAACTAGTAACCATATACATTTAACACCATTTTCCTAAATCGTTGACTACACAATATCAGTGTAAACATCCGTTTTTTCCAAGTGATTCCATAACATTGTTTTGTGAGGTCTGATGAAATAACGTTACACTATTAAGCGTCATACAAGTAAATGCAGCGCGCCACCCATTTACATACTCGGGCGTCATTTTATTGAGTTTGTTGACGACGTGATGAATAAGCTTTCAGAAAATGTCGAAACATCAAAGTTTGTGCTGTAGAAGTTTTAGGGACGTCACTATGCAAAAAATGAGCGATTTGTGAAGGGCGCATAGGATAAATATGCTTTCCTATTTCGGCTTCGACAATGAAAAATTGATTCCAAAAAAGTTCCCATCCTGCGGAACTTCTGATCCTATCGGGTAACGTCTCTCCGGGGGTGCATAGTTGGTCATTATGACGCATTTTCCAAAGTTGACCTACTTCGAACAATGAATCCCGGTGTAAAACGCAATGTTTTGCTCTAACTTGCACTTATAAATAACAACCACCCTTCTGGTAGTTGCTTCCCTAAACACGTTTAACACAAAAGACAATGGGAGAAACGAAGATCAAATGATTTTTGTGCTTCACCTGGAATGGCGATGATAAGTCATGCGTGGATTTCGCAATCGTTAGCCCTGACAACTCAGAAAAACAAGAAATATTTGTTTGGAGGTGGTAAATAGATATGGGGGATATATCTTGCACTAACCATTGGAGTAGGGTCGTCTACAACCAGATATTGCAAGCGGGTGCTGTTCTTGCTATAACAACTGTTAAGTATAAGTCCTCAGTAAGGCAGAGTTTCTTTCGAGGAATTTAGTTCTCGTTGAAGCAAATACAACTGCGCTGTAGGGTGCGATAGTATGACAATTTATAAATCATCATTTATCATATAGGAAACTAAACGCATTATGCTCTCAATTTTGCACTTAACAAATCAATTTTCATAGCACTAATAAAGTGAGTAACCAGAGCAAGATTGAACCAATTATAATGTATATAATGAATACTTTTTTCTCGGAACCGATTTTTGTTTATGAAATTATAAAGGTTTAATAATATAACTAGACAACTCAGAAACATTATTCCGTCAAAGTGAGCAAAGTAACCCATATTAAATAATTGCTTCATGAAAAATACAGATTTTGTTTCATATAGCACCATTAAAAGCAATTATCCATTGTCCTATCAACATTTGTGATAAATGTGGTCTTTCAAAAAAAAAGCCAATTTTTCACACACAACACCTCAATTTGCGTTGCATATAGTTGACTGATTTCCCCTGCTGCACTGAAATGGTTAGGAGAAAAATTCCTATTAAGCCAGATGCTGCGAAGCGACATAATCACAACCACTTTCAACATTGTTAAATAGCGTTAAACGAACTCGCCTGGTTTTTCATTTGATTCTCAAGAAACATAGAACAGGATACAATCTACTGCAACGGCACAAAAATTAATTGGTTAACGTAAAATGATTTACTTTTCGCGTTGGCGATGTTCAAGCGATTTACATTTGGTCTATTGGGCTAAAGTGAACTGCATTGTCGTTCATTCAAAACAAAAGTGGAAGTACATGTTCCCAGTTTCCGTTTCCTTGAATTGAATTGTTTTGAATAGTGTTTGTCAATATCGCCCACTGTGTCGGGATTTGCAGGGGCGTTGCATTGTAGATGTGATGTTTCCTGATTTGGCATATTGGTTGAATTAGTATAGTTCCCTTTTTATAGCACTAAAATCAGGAGTGAACAATTGAACAATTGCAACCAATATAGAAAATTGCTTTCTATGGATTCAGATGCCTATTGACGATTTATCGGAAGGTTTTGTGATGTTCAAATAATTTGTTATCACATTTTTATGAAGGTATCCTTTCGCTATTCTGTCTATAGAATATATAGAATCTATAGAAACATTAACAAAATGACAAAAAAAAACAGTCCACAAATATGAAATCCTGTTTGAACACAGGAAGCAGTTAAATGCATTAGACGTCACTAACAAACAATTACTTGATATCTATATTATATATGTTTCTGCAGACAATAACATACTGGCATCATCCCAGCCAAACAACCATCCAGCTTCCATAATGGCGATACTACCATGCGAGACTTGTCACTTTCTAACGAGAACCTACGCGTCCGAAATCCCTTTTTGTCACGTGGCTTGTTTCGATGATCTGGCGGGAGAGTGGAATGATTGCGATGACTACTTGCGCAGCATTGAGGCGTTTGTGGAATTGGTGACTACTACGTCCAATGGTTCGGATAGCCTTATACTGGTGTATGATAAATACAGAGGTAAATGAAACAAATAGATTCATTCGTCGCATCTTCGAAAGTGAATTTTGTTTTATACATGATATATTTTAATTTATGATAATCGAATAATAAAAGTTACGTTTTGATGTTTTTTAAAATCACAATAATTCATTTCGAAATGCGTAACGATTAAGATTAGAACTTTGAGAGTTAGGTGATTATTGTCATTATTTAACCACTGAATGACATGCATTCTACATCAACCATCGATGATTGAATTCATGATTGTTATTGGGTCCAAACGAAAAATGAGGGATTCATACAGATAGTGTGAGTTGCCATTATGTTTATCATAATTTATACCTGAGATAAAATATTTAAAAAAATATGTCATGCGCAAGTGCTTTAAACTAACACATGTCTGAACATACTATACTTTTTCAGAGGAAGCACTTCAGCCAGTGATCGACAGTCTAGCAGAGTCTACAAAGGGCATGTACCACGACAGCTGGACTCCAGTCCAACACGCGGCCGACCAGAGTCTAGAGTCGCTTATACCGCTTAGCAATGCTACATTGAGGGAGACTTCTCATTTTATCGTATCCGTCAACGTTGAGAGCACGATTGCTATTCTAAGACAAGTAAGTTATTGATACTTGCGCATGTCTAGCGTTAAGATATAGCGACGTTAACATTGAAGGTGATTTTGAATGTCTAATTTTGAGTGTGTCCATTGCGTCACTTGTTTCAATCTCATTAAATTATGGCTTCTATGTCATATCCATATCTTAAAGAATGGAGAGTACCTCATGAACGGCGTTGACTACAAATAGCAGATGGCTTGGATATGTTGGAAAATTGTTTCTTGCGTGAAGTTTGAAACACACATCTTTATAATCTATTGCTTTATATGATATGCATGTATAACTAGACGAGATACTTTCAAAGTTGTGCAGTGTTTATAATTGTCGTAATAACAATACTTTTTGATTAACGAGCGATTATTAGATGATATCAAACATTTAATGTAGACTTTAAATACCTGATAGCGTTAAATTCATCATTTATTCATTGCCCAGTGGGCATTATCGTTCTTTTGGTAATAACGTGAGCTATTTATTGACCTGGAATTTATAGTCCTATGCACGGTCATTATGCCATTAATGAAGGGTTTTCAATTATTAACAATATAAATTACACGAGGCTCAAATAGAAGCTTAATCATCCGTAAGGAATTTGCTTTGTAATAGTGCCCCGAGTAGCATGATGTTACACGCAACATGTATAATTCTGTCACTACGTTTTACGTCTTGTAATGTTTTTATTACATTTTTTTAATTATATCTCATCTGAATGATGAACATTCTACACTTGGCCAACATATTTACGAAAGTCGATTGGTTTCAAGCATTGCAAATCGAAATTATATTTAAAAATGATTTTGAGTTTCGGAGGCCTATATTAATGATGTAGCCAATTGCCCAGTCTTTACGTTACAATAACCAATTTTATTGAACAATATTGAAGGGTCACAATGCCTTCAATTCCGTTTTGTTAGTTTGACATGTAATAGTTCCAGACAAAGGATGAAACACACCTTGTTCCGTGATTAACGTATAATTCAATGAGTAATTCAATGTTATTAACTGATAAATCAAAGCAATATAACGTTAAACAAAACAAAATAAGTTGACTGTTGGTTAATAAATGATGATTTACCAACGTTACACCGTACATATATATAGATTTTATTTCATCTACTTTATATCTATTTTTGACACATATAACAGCTAATTTAAAACTATGTTTTTTTTTCTAGGGATTCGATATGAATGTTCTCGGTCCCGAGTATAACTGGCTGGTCGATATTCGGACGTCGAATTCGAATTACGTCGAAGAGGCGCTCAGTGAATTTATGCAAGGTAATTATTGCCGTTAATACGAATTAAATATGACGTAAACATCTCTGAAGTAATTTCATACAGGTTATTAGACACCTTAAGGAAGATTTTTTGAAATATATGGTAGATTTTACAGGCGATGGTCTAGAGAAATCGAAAAAGGGATGCCAATGCTTAATGAATAAGAGTCGAACAGGGTATGCCCAAGGGTGTGCCTGCTCCGTGTATTCTTATTTTAATCCACGAATACTCACTTACTAAGTTACTTTCAATTAGTTATTATAAAAAATAAAAAAATGCAATACAGTCTCTTATGTCATTTGATTATTAATAATTGTTAATATGTGCTTATTTAATACTTTAGGTGGAGACAACGTCGCCCTGGTTTCCCTAAACCATAGTCACCTGACTCCCGATGGCGGAAACTCATTGTTCAGAGAAAAGTGCACTGATACTGGTCTCGCTTGGGATTTTCCACGACGACATGATGATGAAGATGAAGAGGTAACATTTTAAAACGTAGCCTTAGGCCGCATTCACGCAAAAGAAAAGAGAGATAACATTGAAAAAAAAAACTGTATTTTGTGTGAACAGATGGGATGAATTGCTATGTTATTATACAAAATTGCTTTCGAGCTCACGGTTTTCGAGCTTTTGTTTTCGGTCTTTGTTGCTTGCGTGAATGCCCCTAAAGCCTCGAAGCAGTTAATGTTGAACCCGGGCCGCCAATCATGGTACCTAATATAAGAGAGAATTGATAGCGGGGTGGGATGGCAATATTTGTTGGATGTAAAATATATGAGAGCGCATCGGGTAGAGGTATGCGATGCATCCCCTTTAAATACGCGCCTTGCTTCTATAGGAATCGGTTACAAGAAGCCTAGGCAATGAAAAAGAATTTTCGCTGTTTTGGTATTAGTGGTTCAAAATTTCATATAAATGAAAGTGTCATATAATGCAAATGATAACTTTTGATCGATTTTTGATAGTTTAATTTGCCATATGATACGGATCAGAAACACTGTGACATATTGCAGATCCCACCGAACAGTCATATTTTAAATTATTTGTGTTTCAAAAATAATGATAAAAAATGTTTATCAATATAAAAGAACGTAATCGTGACCGTAGAAGGACAATATTTAATGTAGAGCAACAGTGATATTGAATTACCTGGATACGGTTAGCGAAATGTAACGATGTTACTTCACAGACTGGTACAAAGCTTGTATTAAATAAATTATTACATAGAAATTGGAAATATAATCAAAATAGAGTCAAATATTTAGATAAACTTGCTAAGACAGATAATCACATGTATTTATTCAATTCAAAGCGATTCGTATGTCTTTAGATTTTGAGTTCATTTCCTTTCATGTAGGATTCCATTTCACACGTTAAATCACAACCGTATACGATCAGTAGCGGTACATGAACACACAAAAAGTGGATACAAGTTCCGATATATTATTATAACCAGGCGCGGATTTAGATTGGGCGCATCCGGCGCACGCCCCCTGTTTGCCCTTATATATAAGACGAAAAAATAAATTGGGGCCCCGGTTCAGTCTGATAATTCATACTGTTGCGCCCCCAGGTTCAATATTTTCTGGATCCGCGCTTGACAACCGTGATTCATAAACATTAATTTATATTCTATAATGAATATAAATAAACTTCAATGCCATTAAAAAAAATAAAAATTCTTATCCTTTTTACAGGACACGCTCCTGGTGAAAAAGTGCGTCGGAAACTGCAAGTCACCATCCACGCTGACTACTGTCTCCAGTTTCACTGACGATACCGGGCGATGGGAAAACTTATCCGAAATATTTCCCAAGGAATTCGAGGGATTTCACGGCAGATATTTCAACATTGTGACCAGAGAGGTGAATGTTCTAATTGAAATTCGTTTTTTTTTTTCTGTTTGATGTGCAAGGAGTGGTGGCATTTACTCGATCTTGACAGAACGTCAATGCAACGTTGCGCCTGAATCGATGCGCGGACAACATTGACTGATAGAATCGAATAAATTTTTACCAAAAACGGTGAAACAAGTAACTTTTCGAACACGCTTATAAGAATATTCAGCAATTAACGTTTTAAACACGTTTTTTCTTGTCTCATGACACCGTATTTTTCCTCCGGCTAATGTCACGTTTTCGCTCGATTAAAAAAGGGTCACGATGTTTGATCAAGGTTTTCGTTTCTGGATGTGAACACAATGGAAGTATAAATATATGCATCCGGGCAAAACTATAAAACATAAGGCGTTTCGATTTGTATTAAAAAACCAAAGAGCAAAGATGATAAACAATTAGGATAACAAAAAGAACACGAAACCGATAGCATGCATCACATGTGTGTATAACGATTCTCGATGTAGCGAACGTAAAATTGTATTGTTTATGACAAATTTTGAATGTTTACCTGGAATGATGAGCAACTAATCGCTCAGGATATATATCCTTGATGCTTTCATTTTCTGAAAATATATTTTAATCAATCACGATGTAAATTTAGTAACATTATAGCATAGTGATATATACCCGTCAAAAAAAGTAACCGATATTTTTTCCAGACCGATATTTAATCAACTTATAATTATTTTGCTAAAATAAAATTTTGCATACATATAGTTTAACCATTTGTAAACACAAATATAAATTTAGATTATTGCTTTTGTTAACCATTTTCCTACAATGTGTGAAAAAAGTGAGTGGGGGTATTCAAAATTCCACGCAAAATCGATGTCCAGTCATGCATTGTGTGCTTGGAATGATAGGCTTAACTCTTTCGAACTTTCTCAATTACAACTGTGTGTATCGAAATTTCATGTAAGTCTGATGGTAAAGTATCCATTTATGACAAATCATTACTTTTTGATCCGAAACGAATAAAAATATAATCATATTGCAGAGAAATAAGGAGTTTTACAAGAAACCGTCAGAACGATTCCATCGAAAACCAGGTGGATGGCGCATTTAACATTAGCGAATATATGGTGGACCATGTCCAATTATTGTTAATTTTAATAATGAATAGCAGTTTAAATTATCTTTTGTCAAAGGATCGAAGATGAAAATTAAGTTTGATGGATCTAAGACACAAAACGAGAATGTCATTTGATTCTGCACGGAATTTTGCATACCCCCGGTCCATACTTTGAC
>LQRL01154455.1:44747-56105 GCA_001703475.1 Hydroides elegans
TCGTTATGTTGCTAGCGAAAGAGTATTTCTTCTGGCCGGGTTCAACATTGTCTGTCTTAATGTTATTTTTCGGATATCTTATTACAGTTTATCAGCGTCATCGGTTAAATATTTTTTCTTCAATCGTTTTACTATCTATCTAAAGCTTATTGGTATTCAATTAAGTAATACTTATTGCTATTCAATTAAATAATACTTATTGCTTTTCAACTAAGTAACACAATAAGCGAGCGTTTACTGACGAAATACCAGGTTTTATTTTCCGACGAGACAGACAAAATATGGAATTCAATCCCATAGCAAGCATTAGGGTGTGGCCACACGGGAGCAAACCAACCATTAAACCAAGCATTAAACCACTTAAGGTCGCGACGGCATATTACATTTTAACGTATAAAGTATGTTGTTTATTACGTAACAGTAAAGCATATGTGATTCAATTACGCTTGTCGTGATAATCGAAATAGCCATTTATTACGTCACAATATTTGTCAAATACGAATCAATGTAAGGTTTATTGAGTCCTGTTTGCTTCGTTTTCTTAATTAAATCCTATCCGTATAAAATTTTGATATATAGTTTGAGTAAAATATTGGTCATTGCCATCACGACCTTAAGAGGTTTAATGCTTGGTTTAATGGTTGGTTTGCTCCCGTGTGGCCACACCCTTAACACATATAATTTGCGCTCCCTCATTTCCGACTTCTTTTCTTCATGAGTTTAATGACATCTTACACGCATAGAATCTATATTTTGTCTTAGAGACCAATGTTTATTAAGCCGTATATGTGATACTTTCTGCAACTGAGATTGCACCTAGTTGCATGAATTTGTGAATAGTCGCAAACCCTTCCAGCTTAGGGTCTGTTCACATGAGAAGCGACAAGGAGCGTCAAGCGGCAAAATACTTATTTGCTCTTTATCGGACTAGCGGTGCTTGAAGAGTACCCCATGAGTTGTTCCTCACAAAAGGTGTTCCCCAACAAACCCCAGCTGGCTTGGAAATTTTGAGAAAATTATTTCTAGCTTGGAGATTTTAGCAGTTTGAGGAACACCTTTTTTTATATTTTTTATTTTGTAACAATCAATGAGAATAATTAATTGAAATTGAGTGTTATTGTTTGCAATAGTCTTATAAACTGTTATTTATTATTCATGATAGGTGATTTAGCTATATGGGTGTGTTCACATTGATCAAACTTACCTTCAAACCAAGCTTCAAACCACTTAAGGTCATGGCGGCAATGAACGATTTTATTCAATTAAACCCATTCAAACCACATTCAAACTTGCTTTAAACTGGTTCAAATAGGAATTCTACATATGCCCCATGGTTTGAAGGGTAGTTTAAAGGTAGGTTTGAAGGTGGTTTGAAGTACGCTTTAAAGGACCTTCAAACTAGCAGAAATTTTGTATCATCGGCACCGCAACCTTAAATGTTTTGAAGCTAGGTTTGAAGGTTAGTTTTATCAATGTGGCCACACCCTATGCAACAGTTTAAATTTTGCAAAAGGTGGTCATTTTCTGCTACAAGCTGGCTAGAAATGGAAGAACAGCTCTGCTGGCATGTAAAAAATGAACACCTTTTTGCAAATTTTATATTTTTCAAGAAGGAGTATTTTCTTGTTATTCGTCTTTGATAAGTCGTTTTAAGGTGATTTAACAGCTTTATGAAAAATGTGTCGTGGAGTTCCCTTCGTGCTTCTGCCGCTTGTGTTCTAAAGAGTACTGAAGGAGATTGCCGCTTGCCACTTGCCGCTTTCTGTTTGAACATACCCTTATTCTGCATGCATGTTATGGAAAAGACACGTGTATATGTAGTTGTTCAATGAAACAAAGCCGAGAACCTGTATATTGGCATTGAAACCTGACGCTACGCTTTGCATCAAATATCACAAGAGTTGAGCAATTGTCTACTATTCCTTGTACTACTCGGAATCCCATCTTCAGTTCGAAGAACAGGTCACTACGCAACACGACTAGAATTTCGTTTCCGACGTCTCAATTATAGCCCGTCGTGGTATGTTAACTGATACCCTCGCATGTGAGAGTATATCCTCTTCACAAAAGAAAAGCTGATGAAAAGCTGGTGATATACCTACGTGGGTATGATCACAAAACATTTTAGGTATGATTTTTATTATCGACATTTTTATTCTATTAATATAAGGTGTCATTGTCTTGATCAGCTCCGTTGTTTCGGTGAAACAGCAAAACAATATTTGCAAGAAACAATTTTCAATCTTTGTTTGCATGTTGCTGACTAGCTGAAGGTTACTCTCATTCCCTGAGAACAAAAAAAAATAACAAAAAGAATAAAGGAATATGTGAATGTCTCGGAACTATGCCACTGTGTTTACTATGCTTGTATATGAGGTTACATGTCAAAATAAATACATGCATTTTTTATTAAAGGGGAACAATAATCGTTGTAATTTCATATTATGAGTCGGGTTTTATCATGTAGGCGGAGCAAGGCTAGGGATCTCATCTTAGCAATTATTTCCAATTAATTTAATGATGAAAGGGTATATCTTAGAACTCAACATCTGCTTAACTGATGTAAATGGGGTACGTTATTATAAAAATGTACAGTATCATTTGTACCAGGAAACGCATTAAAAGAGTGTCTAAGAAAATATTTTATCATGTCTTAGCTTACTTTAATATATAAATCTCTAATTCCGAAACGTCATCACCTTTTAAGAAAATATTGATCTTGTTTGTGGATAGAAGCGTCTGTGCTACATTAAGGCTAAGGTAGTTATTTCATGTTTCTAAATTTCTTTTTTGTTACTATTTCTGAATTCTAGGTTTAGTTTTTCGAATCTCATTAACATTCCTAGATTTACGGTTTGCGATAACTTTGATGTGATATACTTGAAGGATTTACGTAATGTGGCTGGGTCGAGGTTGATACCCGAGGTTGATATCCGGATGTTAACCCACGTTTCAGATGCATTTAATAATGAATAAAAACTAATTAAGAACACACATTTGATATTAGATTAAAAAAGGTTATCATGGGAAAAACTAGATTTGTAATTATTTTCTATATCATTGTGTTATAGTACTGTTATCGGTAAAGGATCTATGGTTGGTGATCTCGATTTTATATAAGAAATGTGTACTGACAAAGAATAACACATTGGGCGACTTTGCAGTAAATGATGAGTATTTTTGTGAAGAATCAACGATAAGAATTATGTATGTAAAAAATCACAAATTGTCGAATAATATAGGACGGAGCTACCATGTTAAGTACGGCATGTCAATGATGCATGGATAAAAAGTTTGAATATGCGTTATATTTTCGAGAAAAAAATGGCGTTAAATTTTATACAATATGTTTTTTCTTATCAATCTGACGCCGCTTCCTGTTTTTATGCTGCGTTTAATCATTGTCAGCTAAATAGGATCTAGGCTATCACATATGAAAGACCAATAACCTTGGTGTTCGTAAATGAAAGTGAAACAAAGTATGTGGTTATTTGGATAAAGTCTAAACAATTTCGTTTTTGCTGTTAGCTCTTTTATGTGAAACAGTACGATTCCCCATAAAACCTTTATAAGCCTACAATATCGCGCAAATCGTAATGGCATCTGAGGCAAAATGCCCTTCGCGGCATAGAGCATGCAGTGCATATAATAAACCAATCATTTGTAATAATTTGAAATATAAGACATTATCATTATCTATGACGCAAGGACGTACCAATTACATTGATAAAAAATAAAGCAAAGAAAAACTCTACGCTATAGTGACGCAATGCGGCTTTTGAAGTGCGCTTTTCAATGGTTTAAACATATTTGAGCACATAATATAAATCATATTTATTCATGTTGTTCAGTGGGAGGAAGATATTATCCGATGACATAAACATGTATTTTAAAATAATTAATCATTGCAGTTATTCTAAAATTGAATATAAGAAATTACTATTATTGCTATTTAACTATGACTAGGACGGTATTTGACGCTAGAAAAAATGATAATATATGTATGAAAATTAGGAGAGTGCATCCCATCACTAGGAAAACGATATGCGACTTTGTATTTTACTTTTCAGTGGTTTAATCATAATTGGGCGCGTAATAGAAACCTTTATTATCCCTGTTGTTCAGTGGGAGGAAGATTTTTTTTATACTATATGCTAAAAATGAACAATAATGTTAATATTATCTTACTACTAATTCATTTCGAAATGACTGGAAATTATTGGCATATTTCGAGATATTTTTTTATCCTCCTCCGCGGTCGGAAATTATTCGGACCCCTTGTCACAATGACCTAAACTAGTACTTTGCACGTGGACGTGAAAAAGATGCTGAAATTAGGCGGTTGTCTTACATTTAAAACAAAATCAAACCGAGAGCCTCTTCGCCGCCCAAAGGAAGCCCACATCAAAACAAATGAAATAATACGAACAACAAAAAACGAGTAAAAATATATTTAGCCATGAAATTTTGTAGGAAAGTTTACTTTTAGCTGACTGGTCCTCCCTCTCTAGCCAAGAATGAATACACAGAGCTCCATAGTCATCCAAATTAGATTTTGTAAAATCTAGTTTGAGCCTTTAAATATTTCGAATAATTGAATAGGATACAATGTCTTCTTTGTAAAGTGGTCGCAGTATTTATGTGCATTTTGACTTTCAGTGACTTAATTATTTAAATAAAATACGTCATTATTAATTATTAGGTAGCATGGTAAATTACTCTGGCAGCCGAGTTTGAACTCACCCTTCGGGTTCGTTCAAACTCGGCTGCCATCGTGCAATAAAATCATATGTATATGAAACTCAAATGAAGGAATCCCATTGCATTATTTCGAGATTACGTATAATAGGCGATCGAATTTGAAATATAACCGAAATATCACAATGTTGAAAAGGCTTTCGCTTATGTTCTCGTTAATGTACTTATGTGCGAGTATTGTGGTGTGTGTGAGTATTATCGGTTCTCGCTCTCGTTCTTGCTTTAACGCTCGCTCTAGCTCTCGGATTCGCCTCAGTAGGCGCGCACATTTTATGTTATAAAACAAACCCCATTACACTTTCTTAATGAACCCTTCTTTATAAAGGGAAAGATAAGGCATGGTTCTACGAAATGCATATCGTTATTTTTTGTTTTTCTTTATGTCGGACGTAAATCAGACAAACATTATAATACAAAATGACAAATGCAGTCATGTTGAAAAATAATAAGTTTCGAAAGCTTCCAGTCATGATTTCCAACATATTTTTCTTAGTTCATGCGCTAACAATGAGAATTACGGCCGCTCTCCTAGTGCGTTTTAGCGAATAGCAGATAACGATAATGAGATAATAATCAAACATTGCTGCTAGGTGGGCGTTTGAAAAAGGAAACATGGCAAAATGAAACTTGGCGTGTAATTTGAGGGTTGTAAGGGCTTTGTTCTATTCTCCACATGTTGTGTTGCGACCATTTTCAGCGAATCCTTAATGTTGCTAGCGAAAGAGTATTTTGTCTGGCCGTGTTGACATTGTTGGTCTTGATGTTATTTTTTGCAAAACCACTTATTACAGTTTATAGGCATTATCCGTTAATCATTCGATTCTTAACTCATTTTACTATCTATCTAATGCTTATTGCTATTCAATTAAGTAATACGTATTGCTATTCAATTAAGTAATACAATAAGCAACCTTTCACCGACGATATACAAGATTTTATTTCCCGACGAGACATTAAAAAATCGAAGAATATGAGTTCAGTCTCTTTTCCATAGTATGTATTAACACATAATTTTCGTTTTCTTATTTCCGACTCCTCATCATCACGAAATAGTTCAATGACACCTAACACGCGTAGAATCTACATTTTGTCTTAAAGCCCGACGTTTATTAAACCTTTTATGTAATACTTTCGGCAACTGAGATTGCTCCTAGTTACATTTATTTGCGAATAGTCGCAAACCCTTCCGGCTTATTCTTCATAAATTTTTATTCACATTATATGGAAAATACACGTGTATCTGATCAGTTCTTTTTTTCAAAAACGTGATTCCGCCGCTGCTACACTGTAAAGACATACACCTTATGGGCCTTCACGAGAAGCGAAAAGGCGCGGCAAGCGACAATATACTCATATGTTGTTTACATGCTCCTGTCGCTAGTTCTATAAAGACAATAGTATATTGCCGCTGGTCTTAACTTGTCGCCTCCGTATGAACATACCCTAAGACGAACTGAACGCTTAACTGGGGGAAAACATATTTTTTTTTATTCAACTGTATGATCGAACTGAACTTTGTTAAATGTTTCAATATAGATTAAGTCAAATACTGCATCTTGATTCATTCTGGAATATAAACTGAAAATTAAATCATTATTGCTTTGGATATATAATGACGTCACAAGCAACATCATTAAACAGCTTACCAGCCTTTTGTAATGAAAACGAAAATCTATATGAATCTCAGAATCTCGTACATGATATGTAGAACCTGCATGAGGTGTTAATGTACACTGTGCAAACAAAGTCAAGCCCCCCTCTAGATTTTACCATTAGCGTATAAAGAAAGGCACTCTTTAAATAGTTATGATAGGCATTGGAAATTCATTGATTTTCAGTTTTTCTTGTGTTGTTCGGTTCGCAAATGTGTTAAGTTTGTCCTTAAAGCCATTTCATTAAAATGGATCAGTTCGAACCACATTTTATAAGCAATTGTGACATGACCCGTTTTCAATAAACATTAAATGGCTTATAAGGTACCTCCAATTTCATCATGAGTTTACCCGCATAAACACATTCAATCACAACCAAATCAGACATTTAACACATTGGTCTACAATATTCTGAACCAAAAATTATAAAGCGATTGGTTTATCACTTCAAAAGAAAGGTTTTAAAAACATGGATTATTGCATAGGTTAATGGTTAAAACTAGAGGGGGCTTGACTTTTTTTTGGACAGCATAATTGTACAGTGAAACCAAGCCGGGAGCCTATAAAGTGACATTAAAACCTTATGCTACGCTTTGCACCAACTATCACGGGAATTGAGCAATTGTCTAATATTCCCTGTACTACTCGGAATCCCATCTTCAGTTCGAAGAACATGTCACTACGCAACACGGCTAGAATTTCGTTTCCGACGTCTCAATTGTAGCCCGTCGTGCATGTGTGAGGCTATCATTTTCACAAAAGAAAAGCTGGTGTCAAGATATACCTACGTGGGTATCATCACAAAACTTTTTTGGTATGATTTATATTATGGACATTTTTGTTCTACTAATATAAGGTTTCCTGATTTGCTCCATCCGAAGCAACAAAAATATTTACAAGAAACAATTTTTCAATCTTTGTCTCAATGTGGCTGACTAGCTGAAGGTTACTCTTGTTTTCTGAAAAAAAGTGTAAAAGAATAGGTGGGTGTCTCGGAAATATGACATTCGGGTTACTATGAAGGGCATTCCACGACCTAATTTTAGACCCTATCAAAACAAATAATATACAATAAAACACATACAATAAACTAGTTACTTTGTTACAAAAACTGTTACTATTTTCGTAGATAGATGAGCTTATTTTGCTTATCTTTATTGCTAGAATCTAGAGAAGAACACCATTTATGAAACCAAAAGTGCATATAATCAAAATATTCAAATGAATGCGTTCCAATACAACTTATTGAAAAAGTTGTTCTCAAATTCTTGTAGCTAGACAGCAAATTTTGCAAGTGTGTAGATTGTGAAAGACACCTTTTTTGAGGAGCACCTCATGGAGCGTTTTTCTACTATGCCTGTATTTGAGGTATCGTGTTAAGTCAAACATTTTTTATTCAAGAGACACAATAATCGTTGTAATTTCATATAAAGTGACGGGTTGTCTCATGTGGGTTGGGCAAGGTTAGGGCTCTCATGTTAGCTATTATTGCCAATTAATTTAATTATATGAGGGTTTATCTTAGCACTCATGTAAATGGTGTACATCTTGAAAAAAATGTGATTTTATCATTTGTACCAGGAAACGTATCAAAAGAGTGTTTTAACCTAAATTGTCTGAGACAATGTTTTTTCTTAATCATGTCTTAACTTTTATTGCCCATTCTCTCATTCCAAAACATCATTACCTTTTAAGACAATGTTAATCTTGTTTGTGGATAATAACATCTATGCTATGCCTAAGGTAGTAATTTCATTATTCATTTTTTCAGTTACTATTTCTAAATTCTAGGTTTAGGTTTTCGGATCTCATTTGCATTCCTTGATAAACGGTTTACGATTACTGTGTTGTATTATACTTGGAAGGTTTACGTAATGAAGTTGATAAGCGGATGTTAGTTTTTGTTTCAGATGTAGTTAATAATGAATACAAATTAATTGAAACAAAAACTTTTAATAAAGGTTATCTCTGGACAAAAATAGCATTTTTATTATTTTTTTATATAATTGTGTTAAAATTATCGGTAAAGGTCTTTTGGTTGGTGACTCAGATTGTTTTTATATGTGTACTCACAAAGAGTAACACATTAGGCGACCTTGCGGTAAATGATGAGTAGTTCTTTGTGAAGAATCAACGACAAGAACTTTGTATGTAAAAATTCACAAATTGTCGAAGAATATAGGATGAATCTGCCATAAAATAAGGCATATCAATGATTTCCTGATAAAAATAGGCTTTGTGTTTTCTAGAAGACAAAATTGGTTTTAAATTCTATATAATATGAAGTTAGTTTTTTCCTTTTAAACTGACGCCGCTTCCTGTTTTTATGTAGCATTTAATCATTGTCAGTGTCAGCTAGATAGATTATCACATATAAAAGACCAAATAAATAGACTTCTATAACCTTGGTTTTTGTTAATGAAAGTGAAACATAGTGTAGTTGTTTGAATAGAGTCTAATTAAGTTCATATTATGCTGTAAGTGCATTGATGTGAAACAGTACGATTATCCATGTCGACATGGGGAATTAAGATGTCCTGCACCATGGATCATTATTGAACTACATCTCTGTCAAAATTAACGAATAAGTCTAAACAGTTTATGGAAATGGAAAAGCTCCTCACATATGGAGGCTAATATAGATGTTGATTTTAATGGCATCTGAGTTAAAATGATTTCCATGATGCCATAGAACATGCGGTGCATAATGAACCATTCATTTGCAGTTATTTGAAATGGAACCATTTTACGACATTGTTATTATCTATAACGCAAGGACGGAACGTTGATTTTTGAAAAAAGAATGGTTATAGCAAAGAGTATCTATATCATTAAAGAACGCAATGCGGCTTTTGAATTTCGATTTTCAGGCGTTTGAACAAATTTGAGCACATAATGAAAAGCTGTATTAATCCCTGTGGTTCAGTGGGAGGAAGATAATATCCGATGACATAAACATGTATTGAAAATAATCCATTTTGTTGTTATTTTGAAATTAAGAAATAAGAAATTACAATTATTGCAATTATCTATGACGCTAGGACGGTATTTTGACGCTAGAAAAAAGATAAAACATGTATAAAAATTAAGAGAGTGCATCCCACCGTTAGGAAAACGAAATTCAACTTGTATTTTGCTTTTCAGTAGGTTAAACATATTATTTGAGCACATAATAGAAACCATATTTATCCCTGTTGTTAAGTGAGAGGAAATAATATCCGATAACATAAATATGTATTGTAAATAATCCATTTTGGTAGTTATTTTGAAATTTAAAAAAATAAAAAATTACTATTATTGCAATTATATATGACGCTAGGACGGTATTTTGACGCTAGAAAAAAAGATAAAACATGTATAAAAATTAAGAGAGTGCATCCCACCGTTAGGAAAACGAAATTCGACTTGTATTTTGCTTTTCAGTAGGTTAAACATATTATTTGAGCACATAATAGAAAACATATTTATCCCTGTTGTTAAGTGAGAGGAAATAATATCCGATAACATAAATATGTATTGTAAATTAATCCTTTTTGGTAGTTATTTTGAAATTTAAAAAAATAAGAAATTACTATTATTGCAATTATATATGACGCTAGGACGGTATTTTGACGCAAGAAAAAAAATAATAATATATGTATGAAAATCAAAGAGATAAAGCACCATTGCTAGGAAACGAAATGCGACTTTAATTTGCTATTTTGCTATTTGCTATTTGTTATTTTATATTTTCGTTTAGAAGGTTAAACATATTTTAGCACATCATAGAAATCATATTTATCACCTGTTGTCCAGTGGCAGGAAGATGTTTATATACTAAATGTTGAATATAAGTAATTAGAGTAACTAGCACTAACTACGAATTCATTAAAAAATTACTGGAAATCAGTGGTGTATTTGGAACTACTTTTTCCCTTCTACTGCGAAATGACTGAAAATTATTGACATATTTCGAGATACATTTTTCTCCTCCTCCGTTGTCGGAAATTATTCTGACGCCCTTGTCACAATGACCTAAATTAGAACTTTGCACGTGGAAGTGAAACAGATGTAGTGGTTTCAATACTCGATGCTCAAATTAGTGGGTTGTCTTACGTTTTTTAAAATTTTCAAATCGAGAGCTTCTTTCCCACCCAAAGCAAGTTGAAATTAAAACACATTAAATAATACGAACAACAAATAACGTGCAAACTACATTTAGCCATGAAATTGTGTAAGGAAGTTGACTTTTAGCTGACAGGTCCTCCCTCTCTAGCCAAGAGTACATACAAAGAGTTCCATAGTCATCCAAACTAGATGTTTAAAATTCTAGTTTGAGCTTTCAAATATTTTGAATCAATAAAATAGGATGCAGTGTCTTCTTTGTAAAATGGTTGCAGTATATGTGTGCGTTTTGACTTTCAGTGACTTAACTACATAACTAACATACGCTATTATTAATTGTTATGTAACATGGAGAAATTATAGAAATTGACCTTTCTTCCAAAACTGCATCCCCCGGAATTATTTATTACAATAACAAAACCTTCGGGCTTAAAAAAATAAACAGTTCATTTGGAAAAAAAATAGTTTCTGCGGTCTTCATTTTCTTATGCAATCACATGTTATTGAGTTAGAAAAGCATTAAGGAAGGGAAACCTAGTGCCTCGCTTTGTCTAACTCAATAATATGTGATTGCATAATCCATAAAATGAAAATAAAAATGTTGTTTTATTAATTAATGTAGCCCTCACAGTCCATTTGTTGAAAATAATGGACGCTGAATACAATAAAATGACGTCACAATAGAATGACGAATTTAATATATATAACGTCTAATTGCATACATCCTACTTCATATAACAAATGCGGCGGGTTTTAAAATGTAAAAGTCTTATCAGAATCCAACAATATCTCTGTGGTGATGAGGCACCCAGTATCAACATTATGCAATAATGATATTCACATT
>LQRL01154456.1:0-12528 GCA_001703475.1 Hydroides elegans
ATTTCAACTTGTTTGCCTCAGTTTTCCACAATTCATTCCACGTGAGTTTTCTGCTGCGTATGTTTTCCCAACGCATCCACTTCCCTTGGGCCTTCAAACTGTATGAATAAAGAGTAATCCAGTTGTTAACCCAAAAAAGTTGCTCTAAAACGAATGGGTAAACCGAAAAAAGTTGCTCCAACTCTAACTGGTTTAATCTAAAAAGAATACGGGGAATAAAACAAGTTGATTCGTCGAGCTTCCCAAGCAGAAATAGAGCTGGCAAAGCTTGAACACATCGCATATCTGAGATAGAAAACCCTAGATTCTAAGCTAAAATGTAGACGACAGATTCCAGTTCATGTACCGATTTGATTATAGCATGGGACTTTGTGAAATCAAATCATTTCAAAAACAAATAAAATTAGCTACTATAATATTGATATCTAGTCCACCGTTCAAGGCAAATCATATGTAACAATGTTTTGAAAACACCAACGCCTGTTTTGTGTTGCTGCTTTTATATATTTTTCTGAAAAAGGATGATGCTTGCGTATAAAATAGGATTGCCCGAAGGAAAATGAGAGATCAAAGGAAGAATTTGCATTTTTGAACTGCATTGCAACTACGAGGCCTCTGCTTGCAAAACTAAAATGGAAGGGTTTCATGCAAAAAAAAGTTATATGCAGTTAATCTCTTAGAGGTGCGGTTCACTGATAGATGAATGATTTAACAATTGTGCTCAAAGATTGCCTTTGGCTGTAACCTTTCAAAAACTATTTGTTAATAAGTTAAGTTTGATCCTGTCGAATTAAGAATGTTCTATCCATGTCTCTAAAAATGACTGAAAAACGACATGTGGTACTGAGTTTAGGGTCCCTAATCTGTTTTTGAATACAATCCTTTGTACCGAAGAACTGGGCCTATCTTCCAAAGATTTTAAACATTTGATGCAACTTACTTGTTTGTTTAACATATATCAGAGCATCCGTTTTTTTCTACAAAATTGTTTGGGCGTAATTTATTTTTGAAAAAGTTTGAAGAGATTTGAAGAGTTTGGAGAGAAATGGATCCCCCAATATCTAAATGCAACACTCCGCAAAACTATGGCCCAAATCACTTATAAATTTATTAACCATACCATTTTCCTATTAGCATCCAGAGCGAACAGCCAGTGGACAGATCAATATAAGAGACAACCCTTAAAAGAATCCACAGATACTCAATTTTTAAAAACTGAGTACATTTTTCAAATTTCATTGAGAACATTTTTTCAATTTCATTGAGATTATTTTTTTATCTTCCACAGAGCGAAGAACCCGTTGACAGCTCTCGCGTGCACATGCAGCAAATAAGCACAGTGGTCGAACGCCTTGGCAACATGTCGGGTCAGAAGCTGGTCGATTGGACGAGTGTCAGCTACAACCCGGTGCTCTCGTATACCGGAGCAAGTCTCGCGAATCGGTTTCATCTGCAGGTTGATGGGTCTACGGCTAAGGAAGATGGAGGTAAGAGATGGGATATTTTGGATTGAATTTAATCTTTTTGGTTTTGCTAAAACAATAATAAGAAACTTCCAAAATGGCCATGGTCGATAACATAGAGCATGTCACGTATTATATTGTCAACATTATTTCATTTCGCAATAACATTAGCAATTTGTCCCAACATATCTGGAAAAACGTTATGACGTAAAACTTGAATAGCCAAAATTAAAGTTCAGGAACATTACAGCTAGAGTGTAAAGCAATTATTTTCGCTCAAAATATTGAAAAAAAAACATGTGATACCCTTTCATGTGCATTTCCCTTTCTTAATAAACACATCTCACCCCTTCCCTTTCCACAGACGAAGCAATCCTGTCGATCGTCTACCCCGACGAGGATGACGATGACGCCCTGGAGAACTCAGTTTTAGAGAAGCAGCGCTCGCCCTTCGACAACCCCGGCAAATCCAAGATGGCCGTGTATCGGGCGAGACTCGTGAGCTGCGGCAACAGGGATATCAGGGTGGCGCTCAGGAAGACCATACTTAATGTGAGTGCTATGGCTAGTTGTTTACCGTTATTCTCCCTTTCTCCGACTTTCTGTCTTTCTTTTCTTTGTTCTGTATCACCTTCTTTCTATCGCTATCTATCTAACTACGGGTACATGTATCCATCTCAGAGTCTGTTTCCATTTATCTCATATTTTCTTCTCTCACTCACCCACCCTTTCGCCTCTTCTACCCCTCGTTACAATTCCTTCAGTTTTTCATTGTCCGTATGATTTTAATCGCTCTCCTTCTTATACTTTTTACTACAAAGACTGGATTTTCTTTTGCCCGAAAATACATGACATTCTCTCAACGTTGAACCGTTATAGAGTCTACACGCTCATGATTTTAGCCGAAACCCCGGTCTCCTTTAGCAAAGTACTGAAAAGATTCGTAGATTCTACGTCATGACGAATGGCAACCTGCATTATATTGCAGTTTTTCTCTACGTTCGAATGCTATGTAGCAAATACCAGATCGCTATCGCATATGCGTTCGTAATTTACAGGCCAACTTTCGAGCCTAAAGTGTAATAACGCTTAAATGCGTCACGAACTTGATATGAAAACATAGCTAATCACTGAAACCCATGATATGTGTATTATAAAGCCATTGACCGTTGAACTTTTTCCTCGATCAAGGGGAATGGAATGGCATCGATCCTATCATTTGCCCATTGCGTGTTATATGCCAGTCACCTTTCTGTACTGATATAGTGCAGAGAGTTCCCATTTGCATTAGCCAGTCTCAATGCACTTCCAAGTACCTCTCGAGTTTATACATATAAAAAGAACAATAACAAAAGGTTTTTGTGTAACCGCTATTTAATTTCTTATTCAAACTTCTAATCAAAATAAACTCGTCTTATTTATTCCAAGCTTAATGTTATATTTTTTACAAAAAAAAAATAATAATGGCACATGGCTTTCCAAATGCCGTGTTTACTCTTTGACACAAGAATACATGCGTCACTCATGTAACCTAAATATTTCTTGTCTTATATACATACAAAGTGTATATGTTGTAGGGTATCTATTCGGTTAGGGCAAGTATACTTACCCTAGGGTAAGTATACTTGCCCTGATTTTTTAGGGTAAGTATACTTGCCCTGATATTTTTCAGGGCAAGTATACTTACCCTGGTTTTTGGCCTTCCAAAAATGAAAGATACCCTAACTTGGTATGTCCATTATATGCACAAGTTATTCATGGGGGTGAGTGAGTAAAACGTTTCGCTTTGTGAGCGGAACCTATTGATCTGATTATTAGCTTAACTCCGTACGCAAGAAAGGTGTTTGACTTGAATAGTTTCAGATTTGTTTATAGTAGAATAATTGCAATTTAAAATCAGTGTTTAGGCATTTAACACGATTGGGGTTTGATCTGAAGGGCATTATAATGAATCATCATACAAACAATGTTACCTTTGTATTAAAATGAGTTTTATCTTTAAATCCAACACATGTCGAGAAACTCAAGTAAAACTTCCTGTATGTTATTGCATAAAAGCTCTCATAAAAAACTATAACAAATTGTCGATATCTCCCATGCATTTATTCTCTATATTCGTTTACATTTGAATAATCGATTTAATTTATTACTACTAAAAAAATCAGTACATCTGTAGACGAAAGTCACACCTGCACGCTAGATAAACAATTTCCCTTAACCTTTTCTCATTTTCATGACAAAATGTATGGCTAATGTGGCAATGTGTGCTCTGGAACATTTGCAGATTTAAAAAGATAATACATATTTGCATAAAAGTCATATTTTTGCCAACACACCACTACGTCCAATGACATTCAAACGACACATTTATTTTCAAGTAGTAACATCTACTTCTTAATGATTCAGGACCACCAATTTTACTCATTTTTATTTCTACACGAAAGGCACGAGCGAAATGTTTAATGTAGGTAGCAAGTCGAAATGATCTACTCATTGATCCGGAGCGAACCGCTCTACCCATCGAGGCGAAGTGTTCGACTCACTAAGCAACCAATAGTAATCTATGGGTGTTTTAGTAATAGAATGACTAAACCTTCAATTTCAATTGCAATCAATAATCATTAACACAATTGCTATGAGGAGCGAAACGTTCTACTCACACTAATCCAGCGAAACCTTTAACTCACTCACTCAAATGAATAACTCGTATGTTTATATCAAATCAGGGTATCTTTCATTCTTTGAAGGCAAAAAACCAGGGTAAGTATACTTGCCCTGAAAAATATTAGGGCAAGTATACTTACCCTAACACAGTTGGGGTAAGTATACTTACCCTAGGGCAAGTATACTTACCCTAGGGCAAGTATACTTGCCCTAAAACGAATAGATACCCTGTGACATATATAAGTTAATTAGAGCCGTTATTATAGGCGATAAGCAATTCCACTTGGTTTCGCTGAACATAATCTGAGTCATTTATTATGATCCCGAGATATATCATTAGAGCGATGGAATGTGAGTTATGTGGCTTCATAAACAAGCTGCCAATTTGTTACTATTGAATATCTGTTTATCGGCTTATCAGAATCATGAATCTTGATTAATGAATGGCATATATTCATATCGGGTGCATACAGTTTTTCTCGCCAAAATACTGATAAGACAGAAAGTGATTCAAACGAAAACCATACGTCAAGTCTAGTTTCGAGACTTATTTATTCCACCGGCCATTCTTCAGTCTTTGCAATCATTCCTCTCTTTATAATATATAAATATTTAGGCCTTTAAATAAAACCATATATACACAGAACCTAAAACCAAAGGAAACTATTTCAAAACACCAATTTATGCTTTTCAACCAACGTCCATAAGCATTCCTTCAAAACAACAACAGCCAACACATTTTCTTTCCAAACACCACAACCCCCATATGCATAATTCATTCCATTCCTTATGATGTCACAGGCGTACGGCATCCGGCGCGAGCACCTGACGCTGCAGGACGAGCGTTGCGTGGCAACAGAGAACGCGACGCATTATCTGCTCACGACGTCCTTCACCGATTGTGCCACGCGAAAAGTGGAGGCAAGGGACAAGGTCATCTTCGAAAACGCCGTGAGTACAAGGGATCTTTTGTTGTTAAGGGGTGGGGTAGAAGACGTGTATAGAGATTGAAGGAGCTGTACCTTCGGAGGAGGGTGGAGTGGGTTGGTTGTCGAGAGAATGGAGTCAGTTTTGGAAAGCGAAGCGGACTAGTGGATGCCTAACATAATAAATATATTTGTTTTGGAGTGAAGGAGCTCAAGCTATTCGTTTCCGTTGTTGCAGGTCTTCATACGAAAACTGCCCGACTCAATTGACCTTGACCTAGAAGAACTTTCAGGGTCAGGTTATGACCTTTTTGCAGATGACCTCTACATCGACGACGAGGATTACGCGGGAAATGTCGAGAGCATCAAACTCGATTTCCAGTGCCCCTATCCCCTCGGCAATGTTGTAAGTTTTCTTGCTCGTACTTTCTTGGTATTTTTTATTTTGATTCTGCAAAAAAAATGGATTAAATAAATACGCATAATTCTTCCGTAGAAATATAAAAATGGATATTGCACTGAAATCACCTTGAGCTTGAATACATCATTAAAATCATGATTAATTTGTAACGACATAGATTCTAGAACTTTATTACTTTATCGTGTTTTGTAATCCATACATTTCAACTTTCCCAATCATAAGTTCAATAACACCCATTTTAATCCTTCCTTTCCTTAAACCTTCCTTTTAAATCACCCCATATCTTTTCCCCCAATCACAGGATCGGCCGGACGTGGACTTCAGCCTCGACCTCTACGACAGCCAATACACTCAGCCAATCACCACCTTCCCCTACGCCATGCCACACACGAGCAATCGGCGCCTCTACGTGCAGGCGGGGGCCAAGACTGGAGCGGGGATGGCACAGGGGGAGGACGAAGGGGATGTCGGGGTGATGCTCAGCGCCTGCTGGTTGTCCGATAGCCACCCGCTGTTTCAGAGTGAGATGCATCTGCTGGTGGATAACATGTGAGTTTTGGGGTGGAGCTGATCGAGATTGTAAATAGGAATTATACAAATCTCTAAATCACATACAATCTAATATGATAAATTTTAAGGTCAAGACAAGTGTTAAGTGGATGTCGAGATATCGAGAACTAATATCTTATTTCGTTTTTTTTTTTTTTGTCTGAACCTGTGCTGTTTACAAAAAATGCTTCGACGTTTTATATTTTTACGTGATTATATTCAGTTTTTAAACTGGAAGATAAAGAAACAAGCTAAGCACATGTGTACAAAATCAAAATATTTAAGGCGCATGCATCGTCACTCATTCATTAAACGAGTGATCAGCCAATTCACCTAGCAATTACTAAAAAGAATAACTCTTCTTCCCTCTCCAGGTGCCCGATGGACGACTCGCTGCAGTGGCACCCTAGCGAGGCCTGGCAACAGCGCTTCAGCTTCGTCATGCCGCCTGGATACAGCCACGTGGCCTGCAAACTCAGCGCATGCGCAGTGCGATCCGGATCCATGCCGGGATTGCCACGGGTGAGTGGAGTGGGGGCTTTGTTGGTTGAATAATAAAAAAGGAGCAGGAGGGTCACAATAGTAGTCAATTTGCAATGCGATCCGATTCATCGTCGGGCTTGCCGCGGGTGAGTGAGGAGGAGACTTAGTTGATTAGAAAGAATCCTGAGGGTAAAGGAGAAAGCTAATAGGCCTATTTATTGAACTAAAAATATAAGTCAATTGATAATGCTATCGGATTCGACGGGTGAGAAGAAAGGGGGTGTGGGTTTTGAGGGGGGGGGGGATAAAATGAAAGCAATGTGTAGCTGGAGTGAACGATAAATAAATAAAGAGTGATAAGAAAGCAATTGATAACATCATGCATATTAGCCTGTCATATATGCTTTAACGCCGATCATTCACATTAACTTCTTCAATTTATATACATTTTGAAGGTGTTATAAATAGTATTTTATTACTCCAATACTCATTTTAAAAACCCTATTTTGTCCTCCCCTTCCATCACAGTGTAACGGCTGCGAACCAACCCCGAACGACACCGGCGACGACAACGACCTTGACCTCCCCTCATCATCCGTGACCCCTCTGACCTTGACCGTGGGCGCCATCTTGCAGCCCAAGTCACTTCCGCCCGCCCAAGCGATTCCCACGGGCTCCTATGGCGGCATCGTGGACGTGCGCGTCGATGTCAAGGAGGAGATCGGCTGCACTCAGGTGTGTAAAGGAGATGAGAGGGTAAGGGGGTGGATTAAAGCGGGGCTGACGCTTATATTTGATGCAAAACATGATGAATCATGATTCAATGCGATAACCAAATAATAATGTGCGGCATCCAGAATATGTCACAGGATGATACATTGCGCTATTCGTTAACATTTTCGCTAAATTATTTTCTTGTGGCTTGAGTGATAAACGCTCTACAGATTGTGTAATTGAAAGAATATATACATATATATAGGCCTGCCTTAAAAACCTCATAGAATCCATGATTTTTCAAAGTCATTGTACTCGCTGCCTTTTTAGATCGTTGATTGTTTCATATATTTCAGATCGTGCAAGTACAAGGTCTGGACTCGGCGACCGTCGTCGGAATCGCGTTCGCCGCTTTTCTCATTGGAGTGCTGCTCATGCTCGCACTATGGCTCATTCACAAGAAGACAGGTCAGTGGGGAAGATTGGGTATCATGTGTTCAGTATAGGATGGATTTATAAACGGAAAAAGGGAGGGTAGTCTTCTAGATGGTGGGGTAATCGGGAATATAATAGGCGTCATATAGTCCAGTATAACTATGAAAGGGGTAGGTTTTGTGTGGGTTTCGACGGTTAAGTATTTCATGGGTTTTCGTGTTAATAAGGGTTAAAAATAAGATCATCTAATGGCGTTTTAATTCAAATTTTGAACAATCATGAAACCGTCAATGAGAGGCTGCCAGACCAGTATGTGTAGTCTGAAGCTCAAAATGCAATAGTTTCATCAAATATTTTTTCTATACCATCCACAATAAATATCATCTACAATAAACCTATTTTGTCCCTTTTTGTTCACTTAGCATACCGAGGGCGGGCCCGAGCTCGCTTCGCTGAAACGAGTGGAGAGTCGACGCCCAGCTCAACTGCGCCCATCGCCATACATCAGGTATGTAGAAGCCCAATAGCCTTAGGACTTGCTCTTGTTCAAAGTTAAACTGTTATTGGGGGTGATCAGGACATCTCATAATTCCGTGATATTATGTCGTGATAGATTCTAAACTCATTTTCCGTAATATTATGTCGTGATAGATCTTAAGTATTTCGAGGAGCCAATGGAGAATATATAAGACTTAAAGAGCTGAAAGGGAGCTAAAATGTAATGTATATTTTGGTATTATATAAAGGACCAAAATATTCACGCCTGTTTATGGAATTTAAGTTGCACTAACAAGCCGAATATAGGCTCTATATTTTGTCTCCTTACCTCTGACTCTTTGATTTAGATATTCATATCAACATGTATTGACTTGACAGTTTATGCACTGTTTTCAGGTGAACCATCACTAGCCTCAAAGAATTCGCCAAAGTGTGACCTCAGTCAATATTCGCCTTCCTCTCAACAAACACCTCACATTGAAACGATCCAACGTCGTCGCCTCAATTGGGAAATCCAAACCAATGCCTCAAGAAATCCAACCAGAACCTCATTTAGGATACAACAAGGAGCTCAAGTAATTCCAAGCGATATCAACACACACGACAGGGAGAAGGCCCTGTGTAGAATAGCGTTGGTTCAATAGAACCAAAGCGGCGAGATCATTGGAAATCATCATGTGGATTGAGTTTTTGAATAATAAGATTTGTTCACATATATTTATATTTATTTCCTCTCACAATATTTCAACACCAAGGATGACCTTTCCAAATACGGAGCTTATTTATGAACGACCGAAAAAAAAATGTATTTCACGTGACATTAGGAAAATTACACTAAGAACTGTGGCAATGGTGGAATACAGAAAGGCAAAGAGACATAGAATTTAGGATATTTGAGGTATGATACACGCACATATATAGGCATGATGATTTCATTTACAAGCAAAAGTACCTGCGATGACTAGCTTGGATATTAAGCACCGCTTAAAAAGGCATGAAGTCTATAGACTCCAGAATCTTCCAAGCATGGTGTAGACTCTATGCGATTCTGTATAGACTCTCATTCTGGGATTGAACGCTTACCTCGCAGCACAACACTTGAAGAGCCTTGTATTTATTGGGCAGCAAAAACGTTGATATAAACTGACAAGAAAAAGGATAAATTTAAAATGAAACACCTTAGACATAGCCAGAGGCATGCAAAAGGTTGATTTCATGGATAATTCGAAACAACCGTGACGTCACTTAAGATGGAGGTCAAGAAACAGTGACGTCATAACATCTCGTGTATGCAAAATAATTGACTTTTATGTCATATTCATAAATTAAAAACCAAGCGGCAGCTAAAAAATGGGATAAAAGCAAAAAGTTGTCAAAATTACTTGTAAATAATTTATAGGAAAGCCTTACCTACATCTATAACTTTATGGCATTCATATGATTCCGTTTGTCTTACACATGGAATTATAAGGTAAATTACGATACATGGATTTTTAAAGGAGAATACTCAGGAAGGGGTATTTTTTCTCGAACATGTTTTCGACAGATCAATTAAAGCATATTCGGGAAGTCGGTATTGTGGCGAAAACACACCGTATACACAGCTATTGGCCTTTGGAAACTACATTACAAGCCGTGTTTATTTCTTCACTGTTAAATTTAATTAATAGATACATGACTGTTTCATTTTCGTGGACCTTAGTCCGCCAATTTTTAGTTCTACCTCGTTTCGTATTTTTTGTTAAGACTGCTCCAATTATTGGTCATGGGCTACTTTCCATATTTTGGGAAACAATGGACTACAAACTATATCGTTCCCTTGGGCTACAAAGCAAAACTACATCTTTGGCTACCAGGGAGCAAAAGCTCAAAAACCAGCGTGGAACCAACAAAAGGGAATCGGTACACATCGACAAAAATCGGGGACAAAAGAACCCGGTGCATGAATTCAAAACTGTTGCAACTTGTTATGCTTTACTGTACATAGTGAATATTGCTGCAAAATCGTTTTTTTTCTTGTATATAGAGCAGCTATTTGGATACCACATTTTTGCCATGGCCAACCATTATAGAATCAAACAGCAATGAGGATATATCATTTCAGCTGATTTTCAAGAGCAGCTTTATGGTAGCAACTTCCACATGAAAGGATTTAAAAGTGAATAGGGTGAGGCGAACATTCATGGCAAAAACGGAATGAATCAGTATTATTTAAGCACTTCACACAACCAGCAAGTTCTCTCTTTTAAACCACACACAATGTACCTTCGATCCAGACCTTTGCGAGCCATGTGCTATATAATGAGCATGTGAATGTACATTGATGACCAGTGGATGTTCATTTATGCACTCGTGGATGTACATTGAGGAACAGGGGGTGTTCATTAATGAACACGTGAATGTACATTAATGAACAGTGAGTGAGGATGGGGGACCGCTGCTGGATTAATAAAAAAGACTGTGACTGAGTGCTTCTTGTATTGTTTGTGTTTTTACTTAGACGTCTTACGGGTTAGATAGAATTCTAGTGTTAAGAAGACTTGAAGTTGATTCGAATGCTCTTTTCCTTTTCTTTTTTCATTGGTAAAATGTCACATTAATTTGGATGGAAGCATTATTATTCGGTTAAACCTGTGATTTGTTAGTTTCCACATACGGATTGATTGTTAAGAATTCCGGAAATTTAGTTTTTGAGTTGACACAAAAATGAGACGGCCTTTACTCAAATGAATCTCCAGTGTTGTTGTTTGTTTATAGAAGCAGCTTGATTATTTCATATCTAATTTTAAGGTAATGTTTTGTTGTCAAATTTAGTTACATACAACAACAAAAACAAATAATTGATAATATACTTATGCATATTGTTGCTTCTTTTATAAAACATTTTAACCAATACCTCTCGGTGTTAACTTCAAATGGCTCAGTATGTTTGTTTGTAAACGTGAAATTAACAATAAAATGTAAATCGTTTCTACCATTTTGTGTTCATAATTTGTGTATGTCGTTTAAGATGATTGAAAGAAACTCGATTGCATATGCACTTATGTTAGGGGAAATATTTTCTTAATAATATCCGGTCATTTATGTTTTTATAACTTTTATTGTTAAAGTGTCGTATGAATAGATGGCTATTTTGTAAAAAGGCGTCGTTTAAGTGTTTTTCGGGTAACTGTGATTTCATAATTTAAAAGAATATATGAGATATATTACTATGAAAAACTATTTAAAAAGAAAACATATATATTGTAATTCCATATCTTGTAAGTTGATTGAATCAACTTAAAGTGGTGATTATTTCTTTACAATTCAAAACAAATATCTATAGTAGGAGTTTCACAAATTCTTATAGCAAACTTTGATTGATAAGTAATCGCTAATTCAATACAATTTACATGAAGTCGAATTGATGTTGAATTAATTCGTATTCTTTAAATGTTTAATTAAGAGAAATAATACTAAATACGGAATGAGAGTATTGGATACGCTTTTGAAGGCTCGTAGTTTGGAATTGCGTAGAACTATTTTTGTAGACATTGTACATAGTGTAGATATGCTAATTCTTCCCTGGACTCATTATTCTGTTTAAACGGCTCTCAGCATTGTACGTACGCTGTAATTTATTGAAACACATTTAATCATTGCCTGTGTCAGGAGAAAGCGAACCACCTTTTAAATAATTTTGTTCGTGCTATGTTTGGTTGTATCCTTTTATACGTGTTTGCTCAAAACAAATCGTAACAACTTAGTGAATGAATTTGAGGGTGATGCTGTTATGAACTCTAGCTAATTAAAATTAGAACAATTGCTAAATTGATACATCATTCACGACGACAAAATATTTAAAAAATGGTTCCTTTTCTCCATCGTGTTGTGTTTACATTTTACTGTAACCCTCAGGTGTTTTGTAATAAGGATGTTTTGTTAATATTTTACTCATTTTAGTTTGAAAATATCCCAAACTCTTCGATATACAGTAGTATAAGTTAACTATGATCATATTTGAAGGCTACAAACGTTATGTTAAGTTGCATATTTTTGTTTTGTCTTTACCTTTGAGCAACTTTGAGACTTATATACATATAAACTCCACATCTATTTGCATATACTATCATTCTAATCTATCAATGATTTGTTAAATCTCTTTATATTTCTTTTGACAAATATAAATTTATTCGCTTTAAGGCTACATTCGTTATTCAGTCTTGCGGGTTCAGATGTTTGCAAAGTTCTCGAATGCTCAGTTCGTAAAAATCATAACTTTACCTGTTTATTATATAAAACAGCAATCAAAAGTGTATATGGTTAAACTCCTTATTTCAACGAGGTGTTGTATGTTTTGAGTTCGGATGTTAAGAATGTATGTATAGGTAAAGAC
>LQRL01154478.1:0-18478 GCA_001703475.1 Hydroides elegans
TGAGATTTTCAAGTACTGCTGCTAATTATGAGATCCACCGAAAATGTCCATTAATACGTCATTAACACAATACACTGTCAGCGAAGATGTCTGTTTCTTTCGATCTTAATCACCATATCAAATTAATGTGTTTACTAAACAACAAACATAGTGAGTTGCGTGGTAAAACTGGCTGACGAGTCGTAAAAACCCCTCAATATAAGCACAACCCACAGAACGGTGGAAAAATCATTTTTCTTGACGCTCTGCTTTAAGAAAAGACCCGGAATGATATATTTCAATATATTTCGCGCTATCACAACCAGTGGATTCTAAGATTCTGAGACATTGTCATCAAAGCAAACGTATAAATTCTGTGCGCATTAAGTTTGAAATAAAAGGCAATTCTTTCTTTCTATATTGCGATAATTTTTTCCAGCGTTTTCCAGCGGCCGATTTAAACTTCCCCGTGCAACAAGACGTGTCAGTTGCAATTAAGCGTTGCATAGCATCCATTTCACTGTTGCACTGAGAGACTCTACAGCCTCAAATAAAGGCCGATCGCTTTCGTCGTACGAAGTGCCCTAGATTGCAGTTGGCGTGGGATCCATACGAGTGGTACACATCGGTACTAGGCGAATTAGCGAGATTTCAAGTTCAATTTAAGGATTAAACCGCTGACGACTATCTCACACCAGGGAAGCCCTTGTAGCCAATCACACCGAATGAGAACCGTTTCTCTCAGGCGCTATGGAATTCCTAACGCCGTAGCTCCGGCTTGCTCCATTTAATCTTTTTGAAATGTTAATTTCTGTGCTTTTTACAAAGAAGGGTGAATAATAATTGATTACATATAGGTTATAGACAAATATTACTTATGCATAGATGTCAATCGTTACTATTAATATATGGTAGATCCTATTAATCCAACATAATTTATAATGTATTATAAGAAGTAATAAACAGGTTATGAGGTCATGTCAAGTATGGATAGATAAAATTAGTTATGAATAAATAGTCATCTTCTATAATTGTGTAGACTATTCTTTTGCAACATGAAATCAACAGTTGATGTTCTAAACCCATATTATCCATACGATATTATACATAAAGAAGTGGCAATGTTTAAGTGAATACTTTTTCCTTAAGTTTGCCAGCCGCGAATAGTGTCCATCAATCATAGATTCTATTGGAATAGGAAAAATACTTAATCGAAATTTTAAGACGAAAAAAAAAACATAAAGATTAATTATATATAGGGACAATTGCCAAACATAAGTAGGTTCTACATGATAAATAATATATGATTATAACATTCCTTTGCAACACAAAGCAGGGCATTGCCGCCACAGCCACATTCTCCTTTTGCCGCTAGGGGCGCTTTGGTTCCATTCGGTTCTCTTCCAGATTCCACATTTTTTCCCTCCTTTCGCTGCCATAGTTCCAAACATCCCAAACAGGTGAGCGACGGAGGCTGTGGGAATGTTACTCTTGTACACACACAATAGTTTGTGTATTTATGCGGCGTGTGGGAGAACATACAAACTTCAATTCAACATATCCCCCTTGTGTTTTTTGTCTTTCCAGAAGGGATTTGTTGCTATAACAGTTTAGTTTGGCTTCTGGAATTTATTTGGTTTCCCAACAAAGGTTTGTCTAAGAAGTTTCAGTGAATTTGTGTATGTGTCAGCTTGTTAGGTAACGTCTTAATCGAATTCTACATCTACAATAAAAACAGGCAAACACTATTTTCTTTCAATTGCCACATCATTTTCAAGTATTGCTTATTATAGAATTTACTTCAAACATGATAAACGCTCATAGATAAGTTGATGTTTTTATGAATTCTTTTATCTATCTAAGAACAAAATTTGGAACCTTAGCTCTGCGGATAAACATAGGCGGGGTAGAATTATTTTATCATATACACTGTATATGCTTTTGTCAAAGTTATATGATATAATATTGATAAGATCGATTTATTATTAATGCAATAATATATACATATAGGGACCATATATTGGGCGTTAGAATTCAATTACAGTTGAAGGATCGAGTACTTATTATACACATGTAAATTACTCGAACAATATATAGTCAGTGTTAAAACGATCGGGAGACAATAAATATGTATAGATAATTTGTTCATTGATATTTTTCAATAACAATATTAGCCGGCTATAAAAATAGTTGGGTGGTGTAGAGTGAGCGCTTTGCTTTGTGAATCAACAAAGAGCGTCGTCGTCGATATATCGAGAAAAGTGCACAAGTGGGTTCTTCACTTCTTGTAGTTCTGCGAGGCCCGTGTCCATATAAACACGGTTGTCTATGTATTGTGTCAATCACAACACTATTCAGTTACAACTAAATAAACCCAACATGTTTGTCCATAAACACAACTTCTGCATCTCTAAGCAACTGCGGGTAAATAGCGGTGGCACTGGAAACTCAAGAGTATAGCAAAAAGTAGGGAATCGCTGCAAACCCAATCGAATTCATAAACAAGTGGTTATGATAACTTAATCTTTACACCTCCAGTAAAATAACTAAAATCATAGGTGCAGTTCCTAGTCCCTAATATTTTAGGAAATGTAAAGAACGATGAAATTAAACAATTCCTCCATTGAAGACCCCTTCTCAAGCGACGTGAGTATGGATCAAATCCGACATTATTGAACTCCTTCGAAATTACAATCACTTTTGAATATCTAATTACAAATTTATTTTGGACAGTACGCTTAATTCTTTAAAATGACATTTACGGAACAAAATGAATTAAAATATAAACTTACCGTTTAACAAATAAAAATACATTGAAATAACTTATACTTTTATCATGTTAATCCAGTTTTACTTATACATGCAGCTACATTTGTACAATAATGAAAAAGTGATAAGTCATAAACAAAATGTGGTAATCAATCAGAACGATATTGCTTCATAATGATTCTGGTCATGTAATTGTAGCAAAATAAGATTGATGTATATCGTCGAATTCTCATACAGAAAATGAAAAACACACTTTTCTAGTATATCATTTAAGTAATTTGATGCAAATCTACATCAATATACATATATCATCTTTTAATAACTGACATTCTATTTTCTAGAAACCAGAAATTATACAGAAAAAGTGGAATGCCCTCAAAATTAAACCTTTCCGCGTTATAGAAATAATTTTGTCTTCAACTCACTGGCGCCCTCTATTGCACTGAGCTAAAACAACTTAACAGAAAGGATATATATGTATTATATGCGTTTTGGGACAAAATTTTACATTTGCTTCAATTCACCTGCGTCTTATTAACATATCTTCATTATGCGAATATGATACCTTTAATTTTACAGTCATGAATTTAAAATTTGTAATTAGATAGCATAAAAAGTTATCGAAGAGGACAGTCTAAGATTTTATTGGTTGTATTTTAAGTCAATGCTAACAACATAGAATCACTACAACATAAAAGGAAATGCTATGTTTAATGATTTAACGAATTCATAAAATGAAACATAAATTAGTATTGAGCGATCATTACAAACTACTTTATTTATGTAAAGACATAATGTTGATATATATATATATGTATATTTCGATTCTAAATTTTAAATCAATTCGACCGATGGGACTTGTGTTGTATAGTACCATTTCATATTGGCCATATCTATCATCACGCAGGTGTTTGGACACTTCGGCCCCTACAACTTCGGCCCCTACAACTTCGGCCCCTAATGCCCAAAAAAAATGACACTTCGGCCCCTCAAAAAAGACACTTCGGCCCCTCGAACTTCGGCCCCTACAACTTCGGCCCCTACAACTTCGGCCCCTCCAAAATGTTTGTTATTTCTCATATTTAAGGTTTGGGCGCTTAAATTATTAAACTAAACATGAAATTAATTCTAATTGAATTCCGGTTAATAGTTAAAAGTGATGAAACTATGATAAATATATTTTTTTTTCATGACAGGAGGGGTACAACTTCGGCCCCTAGATATGTTTATTATTGCAACTTAAATTGCTTAAATGCGATTTATCTAAAATACCAAATGTGCTTAATCACATTTATGCATAAAATGAGATATTATTATGGGATATATTTTATTCAAATAATTTTGATATAGTAATTTGGGATTTTTATTCAAAAATATAAAATTGGTGCATTTTGCATTACTTAAGCAGTTGAATGCTATTTGATAACACGAAAAATAACAGTCGATAGCAAAATGAATAATATTAAAAATAATAAAAATAATAACGCTTTCATAACTCTTTCACCTTAAGCCTAATCCCTCACCACTACAGTGTTATCTTTTATCATCAGAACAATGCTAAATGTGCTTAAGTGAGACATATTGTTGGCGCCTTGATGATAATCCGAAACAGTTAGTCCCTTTCTCTATAGTCATGCTCAATTCAGTTTTGAAATATATATTTTTTTAAATACTTTATTCAAGATAATTTTAATTGTTGAATTCGCCTTTCGATAAACAGTGTATGCCGTAAACAGGGTTGGAAACATAATGATAATAATACTGTATTTGAAATTTGTTAGTATAATAAAATAGTATTTCTTTTTTTTTAAATTGAACCAAATCAAAATTATTCTTTAAATTAGTGCTTATTATGCTCAAGCGCAATGTCATAAAAAAAACAAGAATAATCGCTGGACGGTTTCGAACGTTTTATACCGATTTGTGTTTTGTGAAGTATGTGATTTATATATTTGTTATAAAGAATTTTCTTTTTTTATTTAAGCTTTTCCTATTTAAATCAGGGGCCGAAGTTGTAGGGGCCGAAGTTGTAGGGGCCGAAGTTGTAGGGGCCGAAGTGTCTTGCCTCTAAAACAAAAATAAATAATTATTTTTTTTAAATGCTCGTTAATCAAATATTAGGCTTAACAAAATGCATAAATAGTTTAAAATTTTAAAAATAAAACCGCTTTATATTGACATTTTTACGATTTCAAAAAGGGGCCGAAGTTGTAGGGGCCGAAGTTGTAGGGGCCGAAGTTGTAGGGGCCGAAGTGTCCAAAAGTGGCCGAAGTGTCTTTACCGGAGGGGCCAAAGTGTCCAAAAGGGGCCGAAGTTGTAGGGGCCGAAGTTGTAGGGGCCGAAGTGTCCATAAACCATCACGCATAGCAGTTAAATCACATTATTTTGCAGTTGCTATTTGATAAAAAATTCGACAAGCTCTATATTCCTTTTTCTTCAGTCTCTGATGCGTTTTTTAACCTACAAACTATATGTTACAAATACATGTCAAATATAACACATACACAAAGATCACCTCACGAGCTGTTACTCGCAAAAGGTGTTTCCTCCTGAAAATGTTCTGCTGGCTTGGAAATTTCGAGAAAAGTCAGCCTAGTTTGGAGATTGACGAACAACTTTTAAATTATTATTTTTATATTGACAAAAAGTAATGAGAATTATTATTTGAAAGTTAATATTGCTTGCAATTTATCAATATACTGTAATCTTTTACATAGTTTTAGAAAAGCAAAAAAACAACACAAAGCTTATAATCTACCCATCTAATATATTATCTGTGTGATTTTTTTCAAATGGTTTCGTCACAATCAATAATATATATATATATATCGATATCGATGTTTTTTTATTTTTAAATAAAATCATAATCCACAGGTGTCGTCAAGCTAAAACCAAAATATATAACCTTTGCTCAGAAACACATAACAAATGAATGATTTCATTTAGTTATATTGATGCTATGATTTGTAGATTAATTAACAAAACACTTTATCTAGAACATACTTGCTTAGCATAATGTTTTTTGCAGCGAATATGAAAAAGAATGAAATGAAAATATACAACAGAAGGATTCAAATTTTAAAGTCAATTCAGGTTAAACATAATACTATTGACGATTACTGGGCGGACATGAATCTTTTCATTGAAAGATCAGTAGAAGTTTGATATCTACGGTACACTTTATGGCGCGTTACATAATCTGCGTGAGGCAGATTGAGCATCCAAAGGATAGATACGTTCATAATTAATTCTAAAACATTGGTTCTCATAGGAAATGTTTTAGAAAACCCATCAAAAGAAGTTGCTTTAATCAACGTACATAAAAACACATAATAGAACTTACGGACGAATTCTATGATAACTTTAGGCCATATCAACTTTACCACAATTCAATTGATCCATAAATAACAAATAGAGTGGACGGATGCATTCGCTATTGGTGACGAAACCACCAAAACTATTCATACATATATTCATATAACACAGATTTATATTTCATATTTTATATAAATCAGTTGAAGCCTACGAGCGCTTTATCGTAGCTTTGTTTGACCTCACAGCCACATTTGACACCATTAATCATAAAGTGACGCTAAAACGTTTTCAGCTCTCATTCACATTCAGGCTGCGTTTTGTAATGAAGTCTTGCCTCTAAGATAGATCCACATTGGATGCAATTATTACCATCACACATTTATCACAGCCTATATCTCTCAAAAAATGTATAATGATAATAATAATAGTCAGCCTTTTATTTAATCTTATGATTCCATTTTATCTTTATGCTGATGACGGCACCTGATACATAGGTATTCGATCCTAGCAAGCCTACCTAGGGTCGCTGAGGTTTACTTGCTTGACAATAAATTAAAATGTGGATTCACAATAATAATTCATCTTTATACCAGGATAAATGAAGATTATGTGATTCATGAGGGATTTTGCGGCCCTTTATGGTTCGGAACAAGTAATTCAAACGTTTTGAGCTACAGATACGCGAACACAACCAGTTAAATATGTTTACACTAGTATATAAGCATATGAAACTGTACATGGTTCATTTGCTTGATGTCTCTCCGATCTCAATTCCCCGTACCATCTCACCGCGAACTGTGATCAGGGCCTTCAATCTATTTCTTAATCTAAAAATGCCATATAAATATGTTTTGGTGGGTTATATTTATGCATGACCTACATTAAATAGCATCCTTTACTAGGCAATAGCTATGCTAGTTGAATTTAATCCAAAATAGTGTTATAGGGGCATATATGAGGTGTTTTAAATCTTAATACCGTTCTTAGTCGAGTAATTTTAGTATTCAAGTATAATAAGCGAAAATGAATAACAATAAGAAGAATTAAGCAAATACAAGGTACTAGGAGGCATAAGAGAAGAATTGGTATAAGAAACAATAAAGACATAGATAGTGTAAGATAGTGAAGACGAGGTTTCAGATAAATTTGATAAATTAGTATCGACCATATATGACCTATTTAATGATACATTATCAAATATGTCTACAGTGGTTTGCAAGAACCTAGTAACTAGCAAAATAACTAAAAATGAGTGAGCATCAGATATTAAGTTACTAGGTATTTTTCTATGTATACCATACCCCAATTTTGTACAAAATGCGTTTTAACTTCGTATACATCTCATCATAAACCAGTAACCTTACGTTCTGCTTACCTTTTCTGAGCCTAAACCTAGCATATCTTTACCAATCAGGACGCGCGTTTCAGGTCATTTTTAAATTTCAACTTGTAGAATCGCAGCAAGACCATGAATTGCAACCAGATATAAAACTGCAACCTAAACAAGAAACGGAATCTGGTGTTTCAAGGTATTTCAATCGATTGTGATAAGACTGAGAATGTATCAAAAGTATACAAAAAACCTACAGCAAAACCATAGATGAATAAAAATTCATAGGAACGTCCTTAATTTACTCAAAATACCTAGGGGAAATTAGGCATTTTTGTCATACATGTCAACATTATGAGGTCCGGAACTTAAGAAATATATATATAAACTAGCGTGCGGATCGTCATGCGGATCGTCACGTCGCCAAAAATGCAGCGAAAGGTTTTCATCAGAATTTCGTTCAATCATAAACGATGAATTTTGGAGTCTTGCGTTTAGTGAAAGACTTTGGTTTTTCATTCACATATAATTACTTGACGTTAAAGGTCGCGAAGGGTTTACTTTAACATACAAACGAAACGTGTCATTGTGCTATCATCTTCCTAGCGATGAGAGTAAGGACACCGTGTGTAAAACCATGATTTTGCATACGCTTGTTCTTAAAACTGATGCAATGGTTACCAAATTTGTGAAATATAAAACGACAAATACGCCTATCTCAAATGGGCGCGGCAAAGTACCAGCTAAAATATAAAACTGACACGCAATCAATTCGCCACCATATATTGTCATATTACCCACAGGTAAGCCACTACAGCATTATTGGTGCACCAAACAAGCTTTACCTAGAGTCACACCTCTCTGTGAAGATAATGTGGACCGATTATGCACCATAGAACAAGGCGGGTTATCCGGCATATCATCGAGTATTTCAATTGGAAGTTTATTTTGGCGAAATCATCACAGGATGATTGTGATTTTTGCGCGAAATGCGAAATGCACAAAAAAGATTTGCCTGATGATCACGACGCGGACTCATGCACCAAGTGTTTGAACGGTAAAAAACATCTCGGCCAAGAGAGCAAAGCTGAAGCCGAGTATAGAAAAGATAGCTGTTGCTTTGACTATGATTCAAATGTGGGCATTTATTCAGCCGACATGCAGAAAGTTTATTATTGCCAAACATGACGCTGAAAGATATTTTTATATCGAGACTGGTGGTCTACAATGAGACTTTTGCATGGTTGATGCCAGGAAAAGATATCCTGCTCCTTTGGCATGAAGCTATATCGGGTAAACTGCAAAAGACGTAGCCTCAACCTATATCAGGTGCATTAACCTTTCTGTAAAAAACAACCTCTTATTTAGGGCATGTAACTGTTCAAGTCAAAACAAGAACTGGACCCTTTTTACTACTCTTGCGTGGTGCGTCAATCGGGAATGGGGTCCCGAAACGGTAGAAATGCGTTATTTAGAACGCGGGCACACATTTATGAGGGCGGACAGTATTTATGGGTCGATCGCAAAGAAAAGGAAACAAATCACCCAACATATACGATTTCGAAAGTTTTATGGATATATGTGATAGTGCATTACAGTCAATCAAGCCAGTTGCCATGAAACATGACGATTTTTATCTGTTCGAGTCCAATCAGAAGTCTCGACAAATCAAGCATGCCAAATCGAGAAATCTTCAGTTCAAGTCTGACTTTGGTCCGCAAGAGTGGATTGATTTGGAATTCCTTAGAACAAAAGTCGACGTAAAGAAGGAACCTGCTAAATTGCACCAGCCACGGGGTATCTCGCTGAAAAAAAGAGGGAATAATGAAGCTGTTAGTAGCATTCCCTGAGTTTAAAAAAAGTTCCGGTTGGACCTTCCTATCAAAGACACGAGCGTGGACCTTGTGCATAACTTTGACTGATTAAAGCAAAATATGTTTGGTTATCATTAGAGAGCTCAATGACACGTTATTATATGTTTAAAGACCCTTTTAATTTTACCTAGTTAACCCATGGGTTGGAAGATTTCTGGCCATCCAGACCATGCATAATTTGATGACAAAGGGCTTTGTATATAATTTGTATAGGTATAATTTGAAGGAGATATATCATTGAACATAGCAGACCGTTTTAACAACTTATCAGGTGAAGTTGATTAGGGAAACAGAGCCAGATGCTCTGGATAGAGAACATGACAATGTATGGCTTTATGCGCAGTGGGCTGCCCTGTGGTGAGGCTTTTATTTCGAGTGATCATTGAAACATCTTTGATATGTGTGAATAGGACACTGCAGCTTTGATATCTAAATAGTCTCTATTTGGCTTGACCAATGGAATCGATCTTTTTATTTCAAAATATTTGAAAATCAGTATATTTTCAAGTTCTAAAACTGTGATTTTGTGCAAACTACATTTTCCAAATTCTTAAAAAATATTAAATGTGGTACACGCTATCATGATGTATGTGAATGTCATAAACTTTATAAGTTTCGATTCCTGTTTTACGAGAAAAGTTGAATAAACAATGAAAATGGTGAGCACGAGTAGTTTCAAATTCAAACGAGTAAAATTTGCATATGAAAGCCAGATCCCCTGCTTTTATAGTCCGGTAAGGGTCTTTAACAAAATAAAATTGAACAGTTATTTCATCTGCTAGGTGTTTGCAGATTTTTTTCACATATCAGTTTTGTTTGGAGTATCAACAAAACATAGTAACTACATATATGTCGTATTTTTTGATGAAATCGTAAATTTGATTTGTATATAAATAAAACATGATATGAAATATTCTTTAGAATATCTAGTTTGATTGTTTTATTTGCTCATGCATAATCCTGGTATCGGATAGTTTTTTGCGATTTTCTATAAATGACCAAAAGTAGAGTTACTAGGCGTTTGCAAAACACTGTAGATGTACGGGGCGGGGTATGATGAAATTTAAATACTACTTATGTTTAGTATGTTTAATGATTTTTAACTTATACATTTACATGATATACGTTTTAGTGATATAACATAGCAACAACAATGATGGCGTAGGAAGTGCGTTGGTAACATGATATTATTTGGGCCTACATTATTTATGAGACAGAACCATAAAGGGGGTCACGCATTTCCAGAGTATACTTGGTCACCAATGATATTAGTAACTAAGATGAGGAATTAAACAATTTATTACCCGAAAATCAAAAACAAATGAGAGCTATTTACAAAACAGAATACAATACGGTAAAGCATTTGTTTACAAAAGGTAAAGCAAATGAAAAAGACAGTTCTTGCAAAAGTCAATGATTTTACATATCTATCTGGGATCTATCTGGGATCAACAGCTAAAACAACATCGCTAAGCGTACAGGCTTGTTTTGAACGACGGACATATGATTTACTTATGGACATGTAGCCTAGACACACACTGAGAGGATGTAAAAGAGAATTGGTAAATGAATTATATATACAAGATAACACAAACAGGTCCTAACTACGAACATCATGTAACCATGTATGGCTAAGCGAGGGCGACAAAGGACAAAACAAAACTTCGTTTTTGCAATATCTACGGAAGTCAATTAATCTTAGAGAACACGGGATGTTAAGCAGTAATTAGAAGAGAACCACACCAGTTTAGGATTGCAAATATATGTGTTTTCCTGTACAGGAATGACAAACATATCAACATTGTCTTCAATTCGAATTGGATGTAAACCCATAAGTTATATACCATCAACCAAACATCTTTCATGTGTGTTTCCATTGTCTCTGCGGATTAGTTCATTTTAAAGTTGCTCTAGTGCTATCAGAAGCTGTATTAAAATCGAGACAATTAATTTTGATCGGGATATTGAATGCGAATAAGTATTTCATTATGCCAAGAACCGATCGTTATATGGTCTTCTTGGTCTATTGCTGGATTGATTATTTTACTTTGTTAACCACTTTGTTCGAGTTGTCGAACTTTTTTTTGAATTTTCCATACTACATGTATATTGCATTAAAAGGGAAGAATTGAGCAACAAATGATAGATAAATGCTATAAAACATTAGGCTATATATCCCCGTATATCAGGTCCTATCGAAACAGAGATTTGTACTATTTGTTATACTGGTTATAAACATAGCCATATGTACAAGTTTATCGAATGCTTTGTAGCAGTCAATGCAATGAGCTCACTCTATATATGTTGCATAATCATTTATACACAAATTGTTCAAGATTTATTCAGTTGCTTAAACTGCTCTTGTTGAAACATAATCGTACAAATATAGTTTACAATTCTTACATATTTTAATGTACATGCACATACTTTATGTGATAACTTTAAGCCACGAAGAGCGTCACATACAGCGGAAAGGGATTTACGGTGCATACGTTTTGTCATCAAACTGGACAATACGGTTTTGAATGTGAATGGACTCTCACAGTGCTAAATCCTTCATTTCTAAAAAGGGGGAGCCGAGAAGTGATACATAAACTTCTCACGACCATCTGAAGAGATAAAGTTAAATCAATGACTGACTTTCAAAATATGATTAATACGAAATTATATTTTATCCTAAACATGCGCTTCTTAAGCTGCACCTATACATAATATATTACCAAAAATGAGCCAAAAACGTCTTTATTCTACAGGCTTAAAATGCACATTACATAAACATGAGTTGCACAGTTCCACACAAGTACAGCACAGTCTACAAAGTGTGAAGTGGCTTGAGGGTTGCATGGGGGTGAGCGCTCGAGCACCCTTGTAATACACACCCCCGTTTCTAATGACGCACTCCTCACGGGCGCCTATGTTTCGCCGTCGATTCTTCTCGAGAGGAAGTAGCCTGCATTCAGCGCCAACACTTCAAAGGACGCGAAGCCATTCTCCACAAACATGCAACCCTATATGAAAAGTACACATTTTAGTGATAATATGTATACAGTGGTTGACATACTTGTGTATGATTACAACTGCAAAACAGCGACCCCCACTTTCTTGTCAATGCTTGTTGTTAAATAGAATGTGTCGTATGACATGATGAAGTAAATGCTTTTACAAATAAACATAATCGTCTTTTTTATATTGAATTGCGGAGCTTGGGTTGAATGTAAAAAGTATCAACTTGGCTATCATACCAAACATTTATATAAAGTAGTTTTTCTTGGCGCGATAGTCATATTTTATTATATGATTTCACGATCGTATTTTCTTTTGAATAGACCATTGAATAATATCAAAACTGTTGCATCTCTCAAAAAGTAACTTGGGTTTTATACAGCTTACAATTATTTACTGCCTAGCCTCTCGACTCCGGTTAATTCAGACCACTAAAACTTTAACAGAATGAAAATATTTTTCATATTTACACTATGGCGTTATACGTATCTCGATTAAAATCAAACCGCCAACGTCAACAGAATATCTTCAATGTGTATATGAAAAACTAATTTCATATAAATTGACCAAATGGCTAAAATGTAAAACTGCAGTTTTCACACAGAATCAGAGCGATAGGATTTAAAAACATTTGAATACAAATTATGTGTTAAATATATTTAATTAAAACTGCTTATTGCAAAATATAAAATGCATTTTTGAATTCATGAGAACCTAGCTCAGATCATGGCTTCTTGTATACCCATCGTTATTTGAAATCTTGAAACTGTTAACTTTGATTTAATTTCGTTTAGGCCTATATCTATAACTATGTTCAATACCGGACCATCTATTAACAAATTCCATTCATCTCATAATGATGTTAAATGTCATACTATCCACAAATAAAAAAGAACGATAAAATGCAGTACAATGTACGATTGCCATAATTATCTAAGAAACAAAAGTGCACGAAAACTAGGAATCATTTGTGAGTATTGTGAATGTAAACAAATGATGCACTTTGCTTAATGGCGAGAAATAATGACATCCCGGGTGACGCCGTCAAAATACCACGCGCAGGGGCTGAGCGACGATGCAGTGACAGCCTGACCCTGAGTAGGACGTTCTCGTAAAGATGGATTCAATTAAATAAAGAGAGGATGACTCTAAAATGGAATGTATTTGTGTGAAGAAATACGCACGGGTTCTAGCGATGATGCAGTTACAGTGAAGAGGAAATGGGGAAGCTAAGAGAGTGGGATTCATCCGGACCCTTAGTAGAACGTACGTAAGGGTGGATTCAAAAGAATGAACTGGTTATTGGGTAATGATATCTCATATAGGTAAAATAATCTTATTGAAAAGAACGAAATAGTTGCGTAGAATTCTTTCATGGGTAATGTTGCCATGTATATTTGTATTTTACATTGCCCCAATAAAACGTTGTCCATAACCATTCGTGGCAGCAAATGAGCGAAAGTGATACGCCAAGCTTCATGCCAGCGCGTTCTTTGATGGAACTCATCTATATTTGAACTGCATCTCTCCGCTTGCCAAACAGACGGACGATCCCGCATACATTGCACCTTACGCACATCTGGAATGATCCGAATCTTCCTCTGTTCAGGCATAGATTTCTACTCAATGTAAATCATTAGCGCTTCTTCCTTCTTTTCACATGTGCTCGAATTTGTCAGTTGGAGTAAACACGTACACCTGCACACATCAACAACTGCCTGTTTGTGAGCTTTCGCCAGTCACTGAAATATCCTTCCGATACGGCGGCTTTTCGGGTTTATTAATCAATGTATAATTGAAGGAAGTGTATGGTTATTTGTCCGTATGCAAAGTACAAATCATGTCTAGGATATGCAACAGTCATCAGTGAAACAATGGTTTCGCTCGTCTGTGTCGTAAATTCCATATTTGTATCATTGCATATATGATGCATATACATTGTATATATAATTATATAATATAATAAAATAAACTTTAACAAAACCTGCAAAGATGCCATAAAAATACTTAGGGTATGGTACCATATACAACTTGCAGGGATTCCTATCGCCAGTCGCAATTTTCATTGTTTTTCATTGTTTATGAATTCACAAGGTGCGATTATCTTGTTGCCCCAAGCGATTTGATAAACAAAGAAAAAGGGTGAAAAGTGCGATTGAATCGCTAGTTGAATGTAGCCACGCCCTCACTCATGTAAAGATTTACTGAGTATATAACCTGGGTATCGTTTTTTAATGTACAGACCTTGGTGATTTATGTGTCAAGAGAGAATATACTTATCTCTGATATACACACATAAAGAAGTTGCTATTATTTTGCTGAGATAAGTAAATGTACACAATTTATGATAATTTTCACTGGATCATTTTATAATGGCACTTACGTTTAGGATAAGAATGTTTAAGTCACCAGGTAAAAATCATTTAAGACAGAGATGGCCTATTCCAGGTTATAGCTTGGTCGCAAAATTATTACCGAAAGATATGAAAGATTTCAAACTAATTGACTCATCACCAAAACCCAACTCCTCTAATTATTTTGTATAAAGAACCTATGGTACAACATGGTATTTTACAGGACATTGGGCATAATGTACTTACTTCTCGAGAATCCTTTATGTTTGATTAATATCGAGTCTGTCACAGACATGTACCAAAATGGGCAAAAGTGTTCAAATCCCACTTACAAGTATATAATCGCGCTTGAATTAAAAAACGAAAAACCCAAGTACAAATAAGTTTAATTGCTTGAATAAATATGCCCTGCTCGGTCACTGATATGTCATTTTCCCATTCATTCAGTGAATGCTTGAAATGACAAGAGACATATTCCCATGCAAAGACAACAAACATGACAATCTTTTGCCAAAAAACGGATCGTCCCCAGAAGAACAATGGATATTTTGGTAGATCCTGAATATGTCTGTCCATGTAACAAAAGGGGAAGAGATTTGGTGTTACAATAGGTGATTTTCGTGATTACCTCAGGGCATGGATTGACCTCTCGAAATTTACTGATCCTTTCCTCCGTTTTTTTTTTTTTTTGTTACTCCGAAGTAGTCATTATGAAATGTCTTTTAATACTAATTGCCCATTGTATTATAAGGGTAAACCCGTGCCATTAGGTACATGGCTTTGAAATGGGAAAACCATGTTATTGAAAAAGGCAAATAACCTTTGATAAGCTCTAAAAATGATATATATCTTGTAGATAAGAAAAATGAATAAGAATTATTATGTTAACGAAGTGTTTGTTATTGATTAACCGCATAAGTTACCAAACTACAATATGTAGTGCGTATCTGATCGGATGACGAACATTTTCAAACCATCACCTTAAACGTACATTTTGAATTTTCGTATGGGTACCAAATATACGAAAACAAAAAATAATTAGAATAAAACATAACACTTTGAATATTTCACATCAAGTAAATCAATAGAAATATTTTTGGTAATTGTAAATACAATACAATGTGAAATATAACCTAGAAACTGATTAATATAGTCATCATCATTAGAGGCAATAATTCACAAATTTGTGGGGTATTTGTCACCAAATGACTTGCTCCAAGTGATGAGACATTAAACGATTACGAATAATGTGTGCCTTCAAAACACCATATGTAATGACAACTGATAATCTTCCGTTAACAATAGCTCTACACACTTGAGTGTATAGGAAATCACAGCAGTGATAAATCGATAAATACCAGTTTTCAAAAAGGTGCTATACACCTTTCGCGGCGGCGAAACTCTTTTTTCTGCTACATCAGGCTAAGAAATGATATTATTGAATTCTTCAATTAGCAACACATATGATTATATCTGACGATTCGACCGCTCAAAACACATGACAGATATGAGAAAATATGCTATTGACAACAAGGATAACAAGTGCATTTATGCCGTAGTGCATCCAAGCAAGGGCCAACTGAATAGTCCGCATTTCAAAACATCTTTAGTAATTGCGTTTCTAAGTGCAACGAAACGTATACGATTAGGGTGATTGAAGTTGATATAATGAATGTAACTCTTCAATGTATTTAGTCAGCAATTAGGGACTAGTTTTATTGAATTTTTACAAATTACTGCACCAAATAGACTAATAGATATATTACGAATATAAGATGTTTATTACCAGTTGTCCAGGGTATGAAAAGTTCAAACACCCTTTTAAAAAATCGTTATTTGAATAAATCTAAGTAAGATAAAGTCAATAAATCGCGTTTTTAGTAAAGAATGTGTTCCTTTCTGGCTTTGGTACCACCATCTACAGGCCATAGACTGTCCTTATATAATATTCCATGTCGTTCATTTCCCCTTGGTGACGATTAGAAGCGTGATCCTTTTAATTCTATAAACAAGTGCCTGACATCCTAATTCGATTAATACATCAAGCTCGATACAGTGGTACTTATCTAAAATCTCAAATGACTATGAACTAGAATATATACATTGCACGGTTTGGTATATGGTGGTCTTTCTTCGATAAGCTATAATATTTATAACAATCGTTTATAACAATTCTTGATATCATCACTTGAAAACAATGAATTGGTGAAAAGCTAAATTACAGAAAACGATGCCGCCTATAAATTAATATCTGACATCATTCACCATTGAGAAATATACCAAAGTTTATAATCGATACTCCCGAGGATTAATATATGTTTTGTGGTATTAAAAACGAAGCTTTGTGTTAACTGATGTGGCTTCGCGTTTCGACACCATCGGGTTTCGTCAATGTATCACCAGTAACACAATCCTTCGGCACTCCAACCAACTCATGAAAGCCTCCTTTTCATCCGCACACCCGCACCCTACATCAAAAAGTCAAAGGTACATGTACTAGAAGACAACAAAACCACCACAAAATATATGCTTTTATAATTGGATTACATTCGAAAACCACTTGTTGTGAAGGAACATGTTGTAGTCATATCTGCTCTGTAGGGTTTTCACCCGATATGGATGTATCTCAAATGAGACAGAGATGTTGCGGAAACAGTAAGGGGCGCAATATATGATTTGCTCTATTGTGTTTTCTGACAACAGTGCCATTGTTGAATAGTTGTCTTGTGGTGTCGTAACAAGACCACAATCTTGTAATAGTCGCTTTTTCCAAAAATCAATTTTAAACTTGTAACATAAAACTATAACTGGTCTTGTGCTGTACTCCTTAAAAGAGACGTTGATATAGGGTTGAGACCCCTTTGATCATGCCACAAAAACTTGTTACATGATGTATCACATGTCTTCTAGAAATAATGCTCGTTTATGGCAATTAATATATTAAGTAAACTCATTAAAATTAGGGTTTGCAAGTGGCTACTTTATTCTGAATTACAAAAATTATAATTTATAATAAGCTCTATTATAAATTTGATAACGTTACAGTGCTCATCGCCCAAAGAGATTATAGTAAAAACATGTTTATGCATTTGCAAAATCAAGATAAATGCTCTTTCGGACATAAGTATGATTCTCATATTACACATATTATACAATGTACATAAGTTAACATATTTATTTTAGGCACTGCAAAGTGTGAGTTTGATAACTCATTCAGTGGAAAAAAAAACAATGTTAGTGCTAAATTTTGCCGAGAAAACTATGATATTTTTCAATTATCCTTTCAAAATATTGTCCCTTACGGTTCCTTACTCTAAGTTTCATAAAATCTCTTTGACACCCCATGCGGTGTCCAAAAGTAGTAACAATGTAATGATGCCATTTGCAATTATTGGCAAAAACCATTTAGGATTTATTTGTCATAATTGTTGTCAAATAATTCGCACGCATTCACCTTATATTAATGGAGAGCAAAACTGAAAATGAGCATTCATAACTGAAATAATATAAATGTCAAAACGTATTACTGCCGTATTTATATAATCTATGACATATGGATGATAATCTTTGTGAACAACTCATAAAAATATGAAACACAATATTTATTAGTTTAGTTGATAAAGACCTTCTCAATTATATGCACAACTAACGTTGAATTGACTGTTATTGTTAGATACTCGAAAATCAAAATAATACTAGATAAGCCCACATGAAAATCACAAGTTTTACCGTTAGTAAGTCAAATAATTTTTTAACGAAGAAAGTCAATGGAGGTTCTCTCAATTACATTCAATGATAACTTACATATAACTTAATTTGTTTACGATTCATATTGTAAGAATAAACTTGCACAT
>LQRL01154490.1:1767-12854 GCA_001703475.1 Hydroides elegans
ATACGGTGAAGATGAAAGGGACGCAAAGGAAGCGGTGGAGGTTGGTTTGTTTTATCACGCTAATTTGTTGTATTTGCCTTCGAATCAAATAATATTTAATTGTATAATAAAGGGTTGAAATAGGTACAATTCCCAACCGGTAAGTTAACTTACCTCTAGGGCCTGACTGATTAAATTCGCCTTAATGAGATTTCTAAATTCAACCCTTACATTTTAATGTTTAGTTTTTAATTATAATATAAGAATAAGATATACTCAATCAGCTACAGTTTGATTCGAGGACCTGATAAGCTATTGAAAAAAATCATTTCTCACCAAATGAATTTCATTAAATAAATTGCACAAGCCTTATTTCTCGTATTGTTCGCGAAAAAACTCATATGCCACATTGTATGTCATCAAAACAGTTTTATCTATCAAATCACGTAATTTCTCGTTGCTTTGTTCTGCAGGACTCGCTGATCCCGTCCATGCAGGAGTACATCGCGGCGATCCAGAAGCAATCGGCCGCCATGGATCTCGAGCTGGACGAGTGCGATGAGCTATTACATCGGGTCGACATCGGTAATATTTCGAATGATGCTTTGCTTTTAATTGATACACACGTCTCGGCAAGTCAAGCTCACGTAGATTCTTCTGTGTATGTAGCTCAATTGACTGATCTTTGACTGATCCAAGTTTTTTTGGTACCAGCTTCTGACACTCATGTGTCGTTAATAAAAAAAAACGCTTCTTTTAACTAGTTCTGCTTTTGCTTGGTTTGTGCACTCTAGGTTCATGCCTTCGATTACTTCAACAAATTTAACCGGACCCTTTTTGAACTGCCCGAATAGTTTAAAGCGCCATTGACAAATCAGATCATGATCACTATCCAATATCATTAGAAGTCTATGTATTTAGGTCTTCCCGGCAAGCTATTACAAGTTTTATCTTCCAAACTTATACCGGCTTTACCAAAGCTTTCCTTTTAATACTGAACCCACATTTCCTTTGTTCTTCATTCAGTATCATCCCGACAAGCCGTCGCCCCTGACACCAACAACGAGCTGGCCCAGCTGGCCCTGGAGCAAGGCTTAACGACCGAGCAGCTGCGCCAGCAAGTGGCCCGCCAGCTGGAAGAGGAAGAGAGGCAGGAACAAGCGGAAGTCGTTGAAGAGGTTGCCATGGATACTGTGACTGACCTACTGGCGGCGGCGCAGGTGTCAGCAAGGGAGGGGACAGGTAAAAAAACATATACCTTTTTAGTTTTAAAATAGTTTTTGTTGGAATTTTTTAAGGTTTTCTTGAGTCCTAAAAGAATAATTGTTTTCTTATAAGCATTTTAAATGATCAATGTAAATGATATCTAGAGACAATTATCATTAACAATGGGTAACTAAACGGAATAAGTGTATTCCCTTTAAAAATTTAAGTTATTGTGGAATCTGATTTTTTAACATTTTTGTAGTCATCATATAACTTCACTCACTAAAACTTTTATTTACTTTTCAACAGAAGCAGCTGCCCCAGATGCATTTCTTACCTCTTTGCTGGCCCCTGTCCCGAACTCACAGGCCAACCCCCCTTCAAACGAAACACAACCTGAATCTACAGATCACATTGAAAAATCGGGCATGGCACAAAATACGGACATGTCCAAGGCTCTTGTGCCAGTTGGCAATGAAGGGTCAGGTGACTCATCGGCGATTGACCACGTGACAAACATAGAAGAAACGCTTAATAAAGGCAAATAACCAGTTATTATTGGGCTATTGATATGGATTCATTGTATTTTTGATTTTATAGGTACAGTTTAATAAAGATAATAAATAAATAATAAAAGTCAAAACATTTAATGTCAGAATGATCATGATGGTAATATCAGTAATCTATGTTTAAAATTGGTGAAACGTTATTCCTATTTTTTCCACAGATGAGGGTGTGGTGGCCGTGGTCTACGAACACGAGGTTCTTGAAAAGCAGCTGCTTCAGGAAGTGCGTGCTCTTGACCAACGCTACAAGGTCATGGACGACCAACGGGTCAAGGTCAGGATGAGTTATATAGAGATGAATGATAAAGGCAGTTTTAATAGGATTTCGGAAAAGAGTTATCAGTCATTTTAGGTAACATAAGAAAAAGAGGTAAACGTTGGGTACAACTCAAAAATGACGTTTCAAAGATTTTTTTTCTCGATAGAAAAAAGAAATAGATTAACTGCAATGTATGCATTTTGTTACAATTTATAAAAAAGTAGAAAAGTAATATAATTTTACCTAAAAAGGATCGACGTGAGATACTGGCAGCCGAAGAGCAGAGAACTAAAGTCGTTGAGGAGAAGCGACAGCAACAGCTGCACGTCATCAAGCAGGAAGAGGAGGCAGTTCAGAAACAGCAACAGGTAATATTTTTGAAGGAGAATGAATTTATAATATGTTACATGTATATAAAATGATCCCGGTGTATTTGGGATCATAGGTCAGCCTTTTGAGGAGGTGCGTCACTGACTTGAAAGCTTTCAATTTTGGCATTTTGTTATTCATCAATATTCTTGAAAAGCTGTTAGTTCAATTAACGTTGATGGCTTGAATGTTTGCAGGAGGAAATGTTTATTTTAACAGAAGAGACGAATCAATTGCAAAGAGAAATTATGAAAAATAATAGTAAAAACAAAAATCAATTAAAAAAATCCGATTTCTTCTTTTCCTTAGATACCGGGTCTGTGTTTCCGACTAAAACGATATTTTGCCCATGTGTGTTTTAATTTGTTATTAAACAACCAAATATGAGTATTTTTTTTATTGAATTAGCATTCTTGTTATTTATATTCATATTCAATGTGATGCTTTTGATATTGAATCTGCAGGAGAAAGAACAAACTTTGAAAGAAGAGACGAACCAATTACAAAAAGAGATAGAGCAATCCTTGGATGAGTATGAGGTACCGTATGAACTTGATAACCTATCAAACTTGTATTTCGTAGAATCCATTTGACCGCTAAAGATAGAATGAAGTTTCATATAAATTATATTAATAAGAAGTTTATATTTTATAAGATACATTCCCAGCTGGCATATTATAATTTTGTGATCAATCGCAAACAACTTTGACACACATCTTAGAACCACTCATTTTGCCTTATTCTGAAATGCTTAAATCACAAATTTTCATCATCTAATATACTTAAAGAAGTATTTACATTTTCTGTTAACTTGGTGAGCACATTTATGAAAGACAAGAAAATTCATTTTAAAAAATCCGACAAGTAGTAAAAATATGCATAATTTGTAACAATTATTCCAATTATTGTTCAAAGGCCGAGATCAACGAACTGGCGAGGCAGATGGAACGAGAGAAAATCGAGTTCGAAGAATCGCTGCGAGAAGAAAAGAAGAAGCAAGACGAAAAGCGATACAAAGCAGCAACGGCAATACAAGCAAGATATCGTGGTTATAGGTATTTATTATTTGTCATCATTAAACATTATAAGACACATTCATAGATACATTTTAATTATAGACTTCATATATAGACAGAATGTTCCATTTGATTTGCGCCTTTCGTATAATTCTTTTAGCACACAGATATCGTTCAACGATTAAAATATATACATGTACATAATTGCGTTTATGGCTACTTTCTACCAAAAAAAGTCAGATTGTCAAACTTGCACCTTGACATTTGAAGCCCTCCATCGTAGTCCATCAAAACAGTCTGGATAGTCAAAGTTAACCTGAAACTCTTAGCTATAAGTGAAATATTTAAATTTAGCCTTAATTTCTCACAGGAGAACTACTTATCAAACTACTCGTCTTTAACGCACGGCGCAAGAGCCGCTCGATGGCAGAGTTATTATAATATTACAGCAAAGAAACTATTTGTCAAACAAGGAACTACTTTTTCTTGTTTTCCAGAGCGTTCAAGGCTTGCGTGCAATTTGTAAGTATTTAACCATAAGATATTTTTTTTTGAAATGGGAAACCATTTTTTTATCAAACAAGGAACTACATTTTTGTTCTCAGAGCGCGCAAGGAGCACGGCGAGGAGGTGGAGGCGATGATCGAGGACATGAAGGAGCGTGCCTACGAGGTCAAGGTCGCTAATGCGCAGAGGAAGATCGACTTCCGCGAGAAGCAGCAAAAGTAGGTGGTTTTTGGGAACTGGCCGGATGGGAAGGATTCAACTTTTTATGTTGTTTTGTAATTGAACATGAATTAGCTGCAGAAGACACTGCCACACATTAAACCCTAATTAAACATGAATAAGCCCACGCTTAAAGACGTATACCCAACTGATTTTTGATCTGAGATTATAAACCAGTTGCTTACTGATTGAGAGTAACTCTAAGTCAGTAAGCAACAGGAACGGGGTTCTTATCTCCGCTTTTGCACATCATTGGTAATATTATGCACAAACAATCGAAGTAAAATGAATGCTAGCATCCGTTTATCGTATATGAATCGAAAGTTTCGATTTACATAGATTGATTACCTAGAATAGCCAATGTCCAACTACCTATGCGTGTCGTATTTTTCAGGAAAGAGGCCGTCCAGAAAGCGAAAGATGATGAAGAAAGAAAACAAAGAGAAGAAGAAGAAAACAAGCACAAATTGGAAGAAGAGCGTCAACGAAAGGAGGAAGAAGATAGACAGAAAGAAGACGAAAAGAAACGAAAGCAAGAGGAAGAGCGAAAACGGAAAGAGGAAGAGAAACGTGAAAAGGAAGAAGAGAAAAGGAAAAAGGAGGAAGAGAAGCGAAGAAAAGAGGAAGAAGAGCGACAGAGGAAGGAAGAAGAAAAGAGACGGAAAGAAGAAGAAAAGAGAAAGAAAGAAGAGGAGAAAAAGAGAAAGGAGGAGGAGAAGCGATTGAAAAGGGAAGAAGAAGAACGTAAAAAGAAAGAAGAAAAGGAACGATTGGAAAGAGAAAAAAAGGAAAAGGAAGAAAAGGAACGACTTGAACGCGAACGGAAAGAAAGAGAAGAAAAAGAAAGAATAGAAAATGAAAGGAAAGCGAGAGAGGAACTGGAAAGACTTGAACGAGAAGAACAAGCAAGAAAGCAAAAGGAAGAAGAAGAAAGAAAACGCATGGAAGAAGAAATCCGACTGGAGAACGAGCGAAAAATGAAAGAAGAAGCAGACAAAAAGAAGAAACAAGACATTGACATCTCAGGCGAGAAAATGGCCGTTGAACAACGTGGCATGACCCAATTCCTCATTGATGAAGTCGCACGCATCAACAGCACCGAGCCACCCCATACTCCTCCCACTCCCACCAAACCACCCTCCCACAACTCCCCTGGAAACAAAACGCCACGTCCCCCCTCAGCTAAAAAGCCCAGTAGCTCCTATGAACGACCAATTAGTGGCAAGCGTCGCTCATCAACGACCAATCAGAGCATAGATATGAATCACGTGAGCAATGGTGGTGATAATGCGCAAAATGTTGAAGCGGATAAGGTGACTATAGTGCAAGCGGATCATACGCGCGAACGCATGCAGGGACAGAATGAGCTTGCGGCCGAAAGAAACTGGGGGCAATATTTGCCGCAGACCATTGAAGAGGCGAGGTTGCATTGGATTGGGAAACAGTGCAAGTCACTTAGGTAAGTGTAATGGATAGGTCGGTTTGTATTTTAAAGGAAATTGTACGTTGGATGATATTTAAAAGATTTTATTGATAATAATTTCCTAAAGATTTAATTGATATCGAAAGGTAACAAGTAACAGGTTACAAAATTAAAAATTCACATAAATAAATTTAATAAACTCAACTTAACTTTAATTGAGGTTTAGCATATTTGTAATGCTTTTAATTTTAGGTTGGTAATTATAATAAAAGAGGCGCTAAAGTAACCTACAGTATAAAGACCGATTTAGATACGAAATACTTGTTATATCCCTTAAAATAAATTTTTGACTGTTTCCATACACAGTAAAATCGTAAGTGAAAACAAGACACTGCGATCTGGGGCTTCAAAGAAGCCTCTGCGGCGACCAGCGTCAGCGAAATCGCTGCAGCCGCTGGATGAGCACATTGTGTTGGCCAGTGCTAGGGTCAATTCGCTCAAAATGGTAAACACGCATTTCTTTTCCAAATAAATTAAGCAACCCGTAGCGCCAGCTGAAATCCACTTTACTACCGTTGATTTGCATGATGTTACTTGATCGATGATTTTTTTTCATAGGCGAAACGAATGTTCTTTATAATTCACTTTGCATTTTAGAATATAGACAATAAATAATAAATTAAGTCATTGTGTGAGAGCAGCCAATAAGAGTAGCAGGCGTCTCAAGTACGTAAAATATCAATAGACCTCTTCTGGACCAGTGTTTTTCCTTACTGAACATTCTTTAATCATAATTCTTAATATCACACATACCCCTCCCTCTTTCTTTTTTTGCAGGTGACTACCGTTGAATTATCCGACCTGCCCGGCTGTTCCTTGAAGACCCTTTCTCAGTGCACTCCTCTGAAGTCACTGAGCATGCCCAATTGCCAACTAGTCACCACAGAAGGCCTCGAACAGTGCAAACAACTACAGAGTCTGTATTTGCAGGTAGAGGAGGCACTTTGAAAATTGATTCAATTTTAATGTGACATTTCTTATTCGGTAAAAGCTATCGTTTTCGCCTTTGTGAAGTTTTATTGTATAACAATATAATAACGTGATCAGGTAGTATTATGTAGCCTACATTAGTTGAACTATAATAAGGTTTGTATTGTAGTTGATTGAAACTCTAAAATTAAGAATTCAAGGCAGTTCTGATAATTTATGCGTATATATTTTTATTACGAACGCACTGGTTCTCATATAACTGTTATTCTGAAATGCATATTGTTCTAGTGCGCATTTATGTTTACACAAATACCATTCCAAACTTAAAATGTTGATTCATGACAAAAAATTGATCAATTAAATTTCAGAACAATAAGCTGGAACTGCTATCACTGAAAGAATTGACCAATCTGCTCTACGCTGATCTATCCCATAATGCATTGTCATCCATACACGGGTTAGAGGGCTGTTCCAATCTGCGGCATCTCAACCTGGCACATAACCGCATTTCGCGAATCGGTAAATTACATGTCCACTTTCGTGTGTTTGTCGCAGCAGACATGGATTATGTTCGCGAGTTCGCCTATTGCATTCTGATTTACATGTATGCATGAATTCATAAAAGGAATCATTCGTTAATGATAACAATGAATCTTAATATTTAAGGTATATTTCTTTCGGTTGAAAAAAGCAATTGGCCTTAAATTAACTGGATATTGAAGTAAAATTAAAATTAAAAGCAATGCATTAAGAAAAGTTTGAACAATTAACAGTACAGTTGCATCAATATCAGTTTACAATTAAAGAATCCTACGCAACAAAGTGTCAATTATTATATATCACATGTTTCTATGCAGAGCATTACAAATGACAAGTCCATTTGAGTGCGGCTTGGATATCAGTGCAATCATAACAATTACATCGCCTGTGTACATGTTTCAAACCCTATTTTTCCCCAGGCGGCTTAGCCACATTGAAACAGTTGCACACGCTCGACCTGAGTCACAATCAGCTGATCACATCACGTGGTCTGCATGAAGCGCCCTCTGTGCAGTGCCTGGACCTTTCCCACAACCACTTGCAGGGGGTCGATGACCTGGAGAATCTGGCTATACTGCAACGACTGAGTGCGAGTGGCAATAACCTTATGCAGGTGAGGGTGAAAAGTGTTTATGAAGTTTTTTTTTTGGCCGTGTCAGATCATTGGTTTCTATTGATTTAGGTGTCAACGGAAGCTCTATGTGGGCTGTTTCACAACTGATTCTATTCATATATCTTTCATAATTCAATACTTAAGAAATTGCACATGAGAAATCAGGCACTGAATTATTTTAGAATATAAGAAAAAAGCAACTTAATCGTACTTTATTGCTATTGCGATAATCTATTGAAATGAGGTTTTCACCCAGCTACCTATAAAGTAAAAAAAAATAATAATAATGATAAAATAAAAAATAAATAGGCCCAGATTAAAAAAGCATCCAGATGTCACTCATCGATATACACGATGAGTTTGCCATTATTCTCAATATATGTTTTCCCTTTATTCCACAGGTTCCCAAACTGACCAACCAGGTCCTCCTACACACCTTGAACCTGAGCGATAATAGCATCTCGTTCCTGTCGAGTCTCACTCAAACATGGCTGCCACTGCTCGCTCAGCTCAACCTGAGTCACAACAGTATTAGCGTCCTTGACCCCATGCTCAACTTCCTGCTTTTGGAGCATTTAGATCTAAGTCACAATCAGCTCTTTGGTGAGTAATGAAAAAGGAGATTGTGAGTGTTTAATAATTAAAGCATGATTTGTATATGAAGGGTTGTGAATTGGGGTGCATGTAATTTGTAAGCAACTCGATTCAAGTCACAACCAGCTCTTTGGTGCGCATGCATGGTTTTATAAGTGAAATATGGCTATTTGCTGAGTCAAATGAAGGATATCTTGGATGTTCCAAATAAACGCTTTTGTACATTATAACGCAACATGTAAATTTGCCGCAAATCTGTTTAGTCGGTCATCTCGTTTCCTTCTTTCTGCATGAACGATTTGTTTGTTTCCCTTTGGTTGAATTGTTTTATGTCATATATAATACTTCATAAGCTAAAGTTCTTACATGTACACAATGCATATGCAAATCAATTGATATGTCAATTTGACTCGTGAAACTCGGGTTTTCTCAAGCAGACAGTTATGCACTTCTTTTTCACCCTACACATATTCATAGATCTTGCGTAGAAATAGTTTACGATAAAGCTATTTATGAAAAATTATAATAATAATTGACAATTTGTACGAATTTACATGCATGTATATAATTTGTTTTTAGACGCTGAGCAACTCGTTTCGCCCCTATGTGCCACTCGTTACTTACTGACATTAGACCTTTCTGCTAACCCCGTCTGCGAGGATTCCAATTACAGGTAACACTTAATGTGAAGAATATAAGAACGATTTACATCAATAAAGTTTGCAAAGTTTACTTTCCAACAATCAACAACATTCATGATGTTAAAGCTTTTGGTTAGAAAAAACTGACTGCGTTGATATTTTTATTGTAGGAAAACTAAAAAATAAAAAAAAAGAGAATAATTGTTACACAAATTACGTTTAATATTTAAACCACTGTCAGGTCTTCCATATGGATTGACTAGATTCTATTGAGTTTCAATAATATGCATTTAGATTCAAGCTGTCATACTCTCGTAGAAGATCTACATCCAAGATAATGAAATGGTAAAAGATTATGTTTGTTGAAAAGTAAATAATTATAACGCTGTGTCTTGTTATTACAGTTCCAGACTGAAAGCAGTGCTACCCTTCCTGGAAAAGCTGAATGATTCTAGTCTTCCAACGAATGCGCCCAACCTTGAGCGCACCGAGTTCGAACAAATGTGCTTAGCGCAGAGTCTACAGGTTCAACAGTTAGACTTTGCGTATAAATCGGCTCTACAGTAAGTACCTTGAAACTGTTTAATTGCTATTTATACAGTCAAATAGTTCTTGATGGCTGCATTTAAATTCATATATCAGCTACAAACAATCCCAGCTTTACCAAAAATTTATAAATATACGCCCCCATGCATGGAAAATACAACAACAAGTACGAGGTCAAATAGTTTGATATAAATAATGTGTTAAGTAATTCTATAATTATGTTTGACAATTATTCATAGGCTTAATGTCACTATTCTTGACTATAGTGAAATCTAGTCAACATGCATATTATGTACTCTCAATATAAACCCGCCGATCTCTCCTTTTTCCAGACGCGTCTCAGACCCAGTGGCCCGCGCGCGACTTCACCAAAAGTACTTCACGACGAGTCAGACCCTTGCGGCAGACATGCGCTATGCCCATGAATACGGCATCACTATGATTGCGCCCAAGCCCGTTGATATGAACTTTGATCTAACGCCTCAGGGTAAGAGTATTGTCATATAATATTTACGAGCAAAAATGATAGGTGTGCCCTTTGTTGGATTTGCATGTTTATGTACATGTATATGGTATCATGACTGCGCCCAAGCATTGATATGAACTTCGATCTCGTGCCTCAGGGTAAGGGTTTTGTGAATTGATATTTGGAGAGGAATAACTTAAGGCTGTTGCCCATCGCTCGATATGCATGTACATGTATAATGGTATCATTATCAAGGTTGCGGCCATCGACATGAACCTCAATCTTTTTACTGTCTTTTTGCAGCAATTAAGGATTGTAATTAAAATGGATTGAAAAACTTATTGACACAGGTTTTTGGCACCGCATTGAAATGTGAGGTTTCTGTATTTTGTATTAATTTTGCACACACACTTATCGTTACATTATTTCTGCATTTTACATGTCGCAACCTATTGGTTTCTTTAGGCTATTATAAACTTGGGATAGATATCTTGTAAGAGTTCAGTGCAGTGTATGTTACATTTCCCATATGTTGGCTGTCACGTTGCTGTACCCAATGACACATACCTTGATGCACTTGGGTGTCTGATAAGGCGCTGATAGTCTATCCCTGTACTCTAGCGTTCTACGTGGCTCGAATGCAGTGCAAGTTACATTGAGAGCACATGAGAATTTCATCAACTTTTAATGCATTAGACACATTGCTATCAAGTTATCATCCATCATTATTACAAAGCTTTCTAAATAGTCCTTCATCATAGAGTCAATCCTTTTCCTTTCGTTTTTTAATAAGAAAAAATAAAATAATAAAAATACCGTCATTTGAAAAGACTTTTGTTAAAACGTTCAACTTTTTAATTGTTTTCAGCCCAGCCGGAAGCCCCAGTAATCAACGGTACCCACGCCAGCCCCGCAGCGCCCTCCCACCACTCGAAAAACAAATTCGAAGATGCCTTAAAGGGCGGCAATACACCCAAGACACAAAATTCGCATCTATCAGCGTCCTGCGGCAGCGTCGCAGCGAAAAACGCATTCGCTGACGCCTTAAGCGGTGGCGGGGGTCGACAGAGTGTGTCATTGGATATAACGCGACAATCGCCGGTTCCGCTGGGAGGCGATGGAGGGAAAGCGAGTTTCGAGCGGAATGTGATGA
>LQRL01154497.1:5425-25572 GCA_001703475.1 Hydroides elegans
ATGCCAGATCAGACAGGATCTGTTTAAGAAAGGTAAGGGTTTATATATTTGCGTCTTTACCATGGCAACGGATTGTGGGATGACTACTATTGCTATGAGTACTACTACACCGGCTATGTGTGTCAGATCAGACAGGAGCTGTTCAAGAAAGGTAAGGGTTTGAATATTTGCGTCTTTACCATGGAAACGGATTGTGGGATGACTACTATTGCTATGAGTACTACTACACAGGCTATGTGTGTCAGATCAGGCAGGATCTGTTTCAGCAAGGTAAGGTTTTATATATTTGCGTCTTTACCATGGCAACGGATTGTGGGATGACTACTATTGCTATGAGTACTACTACACTGGATATGTGTGTCAGATCAGGCAGGATCTGTTCAAGAAAGGTATTCGATAAGTTTTGAAATAGTGTTGTAATTTTAAAATAATTTACTATTTTAGTACATGGCCAGACGGGAAGCGTCGAGCGTTATGGGGTGGCCAGACGGGGAGCGTCAACGATTGTTACTTTGACTTTAAAATGAAATCTTATATTTAAAGTAAGGGCATTTCAATTGTCTAAGTTACATAACTTATTGTACTTACGAGAGGTGTTGAGTATTTGTAGGGGAAAATGAAGCAAATCAAGGTATCTTATCCTTTGTTTGTGTCGAAACCGATATATTTATAACTCTATTTTAATTGTCACACAAACATTGTCTTGTGCACAACGCTTGCCGTGTTGCCACCTAGTTTAGAGCGTCACTCAAAATGTGTCCCACAAAGAAAATACAAGGCCAAAACAGCTGACGCTCCTTGACGCTCCCAGTCTTGCCACGCACTTACTAAAATATCGTCTGTACAAGACGCGACAGAATGTGTCCAAGCAATGTGACAAAACATATATTGAAATTACATTTTATTATACATAATATTCATAAAACATATTTTACATGTGCGAACGTTTTCATACTTCGGAATAAGCGCTTCAATAACTAGCATGTTTTAGTATTTTATTATGTCACCATTAAACTTTTCAGTCCATACAAATCGAACTTTATTCGCTGAGACGTATTTACCAATTGCTGATTGAACTGTAATGAAACTCTCTTCGGGATGAGCATTTATTCTTTATTATTATAATTGCATCATATCATATATGATATACACATTAAGTAACCATAATTTGATCTATGACATCATTTATACACTCCTATATATTTTATAATTATTGGCAGAATTGGCCGAAAAGGGGCCCGGCTTCTTTAATTGCAACATACCATATATATATGATATACACATTAAGTAACCATAATTTTTGTTTCATTAAAGACAACATTTATACACTTCTGTATTGGTTATCAACAATTAATAAGACGTTTCAGTATTGCATACATGTATATGCTTGGTATGGTTTTAGTAAAATATGTTTATAATTGTTTTTGTCCGCTTAGTTTTGTATAAACGGGGTATAAATGGCGCTAAATAAATAAATAAATAAATAAATATTTGTTTTATCACACTTTTTAGAATTAGCCGAGAAGGGTCCCGACTTCTTCAAATCGCCCGACGACTTTGCCCCACACGTTGCAATCGATAAAGCCAAAGTCCAAGAGAAACATCGCAAGAAAACGAGGCTCGAACGAAAACAGGAATTTTTTGATCAGGTTTCAAGTTTTATTTTTCCAGAAAATCATTATAATAAGGACACAATGGACCATTAAAAACATATATACAGTGATACAAAAGATGGAATACAAATATACTAATCTAGTCTAGCTAAACTTATATATCTACTAAAACGCCAGAGTAAAGAAAAAATGGCACATCTATAATACATATAGATGTATAGTGCTATGAGAATATATATTAAATCGCAATTTCGTCATATATAAACGAGACGTCTTGTTCTAACAAATCGAGCTAACTTCCTTATTTTAATTTCACTATTATATTATATTAGGTGATGGAAAGTGTCCATGAACCGTTAATGAAGCAAAAGGTACATGATGCATTCTGGGGGCCAGGCGTACCTGAGAGAACGGCGCAGTTTGGAACGAAAAAGGAAGTGCAGGGGTCAGATGTGCAGACAAGCTCTTCGCATGGTATGTGTTTTGTTTTAATTTGATTAAGATACATTAGAGGCGTTTCAAATACAACATTAAATTGCATGTTGAATTACATTATATAATTATATGTGTCTTAACATAAAAAGTATGGCTGCTTATGAATTTATTTATTTTTTCTGTTCATATTTAAAAACTAACATTTACATGTTCCTATGGAATGATTCATATTATGTAGTATAGATCTTGCAATTCGTATATAGAAACAGAGACATAACAAAGAATCAATTATAAGGAAAACTAAACGTCGTTTTCTAAAAGCTTATGTCAATCTGCTTGTCACCAGGCACTTCGTATTATTCTTGTTTTGCAATAACATAGATAATAATATTATAACAATAATATAAAATAACAATTATTGTAAACAATTTTCCTTTATTCAGGCGCCCAACAAGCGGGAATCATCATCGGTTGCCTAGTAGGCGTGGTTGCTATAGCAGCCGTTGTATCGATTGTTGTCAAGGGCAAAATCGATCAAGCGACTAAGAAACAGGAAGTGCGCGTTGCTATGGTCGAAGTGGTCGAAGTTCCGGCAAAAACAACGGGAAATGAGGAAATGGCGGGAGAATCGAATAGCATTGAAATGGGCGATGAAGAATAAATGCAACTGATGTCTTTTGATAGAAAAGCGACAATTGTTATTGAATATTAAAGACATCGTTGAAATTATATATATTGGTTATCTATTGACATTTCTGTACTTCAGGAAAGATGCGCGATTGATATTTTCAAAAATGGCGTTAACGAGGCTTGATGATGATTGATAATAAGTGATCACAAATTCCTATAACTATATCTATTTTTCATATATAATACAGCTTACATTTATAGCTAAAAATATTATGGTGCAAGTTTAGCTTGTAAAAATATTATTTTCACTAAATTCCTGTGTAGTGTAATATCAAAATATATATATATGTGGCAGCGAAACTTTAATTTAAGCGAAACTATAGTTTCGCTAGCGAAATATTAATTTTTCTGATAATGTTGGAAAAAATAGTCTATTTTAGATACTTTAACAGTCAAAATTTAGGATTTGGACTAAAATGATTATGTTTCATATATCATTTGATCCAATTATGTGTATTAGTGACATAAAGCACACTCCCAGATAAGATTATCCGTGAGTTGAGTCATGAACTGAACTCGGGGATTAATCGGCTTATTTCGATTACATTTTTGAATAGAACTCCATAAAAAGCTTTGGACAGATTGGTTAGATGACCCATAATATATTTCTATACATATGTTTAAGATTAACCGTGATTAAAAGCCTTTATATATCACATTTTGACATAAAAAAACTTACATGATCCGAAAAATTAATCTTTCGCTAGCGAAATTAAAGTTTCGCTGAAAATTAAAGTTTCGCTGCGACATATACATAATAAAATATAATTATGAAAACTTGTGTTGTTTTATTTTGCAAAAATGAAATTGTAGTTCTTGAAGATTTATCTTATAGGCCAGGGTAAGATATCCTATTCCTACATTCTACGTATTTCATTCAAAGTAAATTTACGGTATGACAACGATAGTCGGACGATATATCTTAAATGTACGTTGTTATAAATATATTTCCACTACATAATAAACCTGTTTAGCTGAAGCGGCTGAGATATTTTATCCAATTCATTTTTTTCACAAATAAAAAGTATCTTACAAATATATTATTGCAGCCTTTGCAAGCAATTTGGTGGTTCCTCCGCCTCCCTTGCCTCAATCCACAGCTACGAGGAGAACTCCCCTTTTAATAACAATGAAACACCATAAACCACAAGCAAAATAATCGAAAGAAACAATAGTGTTTAGGATATTTATTGCAAACTCTCAAAAATTGTCAGAAAGCTGGCACTTTTGAGCATATGTTCTAGTCATCTACATAATGTTTCTCAGGCCAATTTAAGTATGACGCCCAATTAATCAAACCCAATACCCTTAATCTACAAATATATTTTTACCCTGTCACATTTTACAGCCTCTGCAAGCAATCTGGCGGTTCCTCCGCCTCCCTTGCATCCATCCACAGCTACGAGGAGAACTGGTACATCCACCGCAAGGTCAACGAGTACAACTATGATGACTACTATAATCCCGATGTCTGGATCGGATTCTACAAAGTCACGTGGGGTAAGTAAAATATATATCATAAGTGTATAATTGCTTACTTGTTTATAAACGATTTTTTTTTCAAATCAATGCATGCGACGTCTAGAAATCTGGAATGGTCTAAAAGAAACAAATCCAAGTGTTACCGTATGTTAGTTTATTTATTTACAAAGAAGAAGTGTCACTTATATTATGTATAAATGCATCGAATACAAATTTGATACGGACATGATTCGTCATTTAACATTTTGCTCACCTTCGGGATTACTCCACGACTGGGTAAACGGTAAGGATGCAGACCGCACAAACAATAACAAATAGTGACATATTGTTCTTAATAGGATACCCATATGAATGTTAGAGTTATAAAAAAAAAACCTTTCAGGATATCCATACGAGTGGGAGAACGGTAAAGATGCTGACTACACAAACTGGTCGCCAGGAGAGCCCAACGATCAGGACGGAAGTCCGATATGCGTTTAAAAAATAATGTTAATGGTATGATACATGGCATTTTAATTTAAGTTTCATTTTATCTAAGGATGTCCCCTACGAGTGGGAAAACGGCAAAGAATCCTGATTACACAAAGGGGTCCCCGGGAGAGCCCAACGACCAAGACGAAAACCAGTCCTTTGTTCAAAACAATACAAATATTATCTTATATGGCCATTTTATTGTTTTTTTGAATTCTCTAAAAGGTTACCCCTACGAGTGGGAAAACGGCAAAGACGCTGACTACACCAATTGGTCCCCGGGAGAGCCCAACGATCAAGACGGAAGTCAGAACTGCGTGCGTATGTACCATGGCAACGGGTTGTGGGATGACTACTATTGCTATGAGTACTACTACACCGGATATGTGTGCCAGACCAGGCAGGATCTCTTCCAGAAAGGTATGGCATGATAGTTAAGTTGTTTTAGTTGCTATCTTAAAATCATTTTTAAATGAATTATAATCATAAAATTATAGTCATCACCTTCGAATTCCATTTGGGTATAATTGTGTGGAATATTTCATTAGGATATTGTCAATAAGCTTGTTTTTGTGTTATGCAACCAAAATGTGTTTTTTTTGTTTGACACATCTGTAGATTAGAGATAAGGAAAAAGTTCATATCGCACTCACATTTATTATGTATATTCCTTACATTTTTCTATTGGTTTGTCAGTCATAAAATGTTAAATATAAATCACCACGCCACATAATAATCTACTCAATATAAAATTTTGCCGTGTCATCAATACATGAGGACATTGTTTAAAGTAATTTAACAATTATTTGACATTAAACCATTCCCGAAACAGAGTTGGCCGAGAAGGGCCTCGACCTCTTCAAGGACCCCGACAACTTCCCGCCTCACGTCGACGTCGATCGCGAGAAGGCACGTCAAGAGCACGTCAAGCCGCAACGTCGTGTGATCGCTATAAAAACTATAACACTTGTTGTTTATCATCACTTAAATAGAGCTGGCAGAGAACGGCCCCGACTGGTTCAAATACCCCGACGCCTTCCAACTTAAAAAAAACTTAACATACCTTCCATGGGTCAATATAATTAAGTCTTATTTCTAATTTTTAAACTAAGAAAATTTGTTCCATTTTAAAACAGAGCTTGCCGAGAAGGGCCCCGACTTCTTCAAGAACCCCGACGACTTCCCACCGCACGTCGACGTCGATCGCGAGAAGGCACGTCAAGAGCACGTCAAGCCGCAACGTCGTGTGGTTGCGGATATGAGAGAGGCTGAGGTTGAACACAAGCCGGAGGTCCAGGCGGCTGAGGGAAGCGACAATAAACAGGAATCGTCATCTAGCAAAGGTCAGTTACATGTGTTTGAATCGTTGAATAAGAGGTTAATATAAAATGTAAGCAAACACATCATTGCAATGTGTTGAGATAAGTTCGTTTTAAAATGGATTTTTTTGATGTAATGATTTAATTGACGATTTAAATTCAAAGCTAGTTTACCATTTAAGAGCGTTGTGAATCCTAATTAAAAGCTGGCCAATTTGAGTGACTTGGTGTTTTTTTTTTTTAAAAAAAAATCTTCTTTTGGACAGCATATATTGAAACTGATGAAATACGTAATGTAAATACGCAAACATGATTTCAATATTGATTTAGCCATAGTTTTTGCTATAAGAAATATAATATCATAACTTAAATTAATTTATTTTTATATATAGATAAATTTAAAGTACAAATATGGTTTCCTTTTCCTCCAGCTGGCCAACAAGCTGGCATCATCATCGGCTGCCTAGTGGGCGTGGTCGCCATCGCAGCTGTTGTGTCGATTGTTGTCAAGTCCAAGGTCGATAAATGGTCGTCCAATCAAAACGAGGTTACCATGGAGAATGTCTTGGCCACGCCTCCCGCTGTGGATAGCCAATCAACGGGCTACGATTTGGGGTCGACGGCCTGAGTGACGTCACTGATTGATTTATAATAGTTATAGCAAATTCGAAATCATGGGACTTTTACGGTTTTCTTAAACACTAACAATATGTAAGTTTAATGTGTTTATTTTTTTAACTGATAATATATATTCCTAGAAGACTATTTTGACTGTAATATTGACTGTTATACCTGAATAACCGTCAAGTTTGACATACATGTACAAATAGACATATGAAAAACAACTTAAAAAATATATATGTCGTTTGATTATACGATCTGTTATTGTTGATACATGTACCAGTTATTGTTATGAAAGATGCATAATTATTTCAATAAAATCATATAAATTATTCTAGTGTTATCTTTGTCATGATGTAATAAGTTGACAAAAATATTTATGTTTAACGCAAAGTGTATCTTTTTTTCGGTATGCTCTTGCATTCCTGTAAATCATTAAAGAGTAAACTCTATGCCATTCAACGATCACCCCCCCCCTCAAAAACTATTGTAAATGCAGTTAGTTACGTTAGTTAACAAGCGTATTAAATGAGCGCACTTCTTCTTTAAATGTTACTTATATTACCGACTCAACTTATTTTAGCAATCGATCATACACAATCCTTATCATTAATAGAAGTTGAGATATTTTTTTCAAAATCTATAACTTATCCTCTACCTAACTCCTTCCATTATAAAAAGGACAAATTTAGTATTAATTGACAACACGTTATCACCGATTCATATGCAATATAGGTATATAAACAATTCATTTTCATATGCGCGATACGTATATGAATCTGCGTTTCTTATGCTATATATGCATACAAATATACTATTTCATATTCAACATAAATGATTTTCCCATGATTTGGCCAGGCGAATCAATTAAATATCCGGGTCTTCAGATAATATTTGATAGTAAATACATAGGAATCGGTACTAAATTTCGTGTTAGCTATATCTATCATATCTCTACGATCCTGTAAAATTTTCAGTACTTATATTTGGAATGTCTTTAAGGGAATATAAGTCGAGTAAAAATACATGTTAATATATGATTGAAGTGATTTGCCTGACAAAATCAGAGTGCCCCAAAGCTTGGGGGTCTATAGATTCGGGGTGTCCGTCCATCCGTCTGTCCGTCATCGATTCTTTTCCAGGCTGTATTTTTGTAACGGATGGTCGTAGAGACCTGGAAATAGGCTCATATGAAAGGTATTGGCATGTAAATGTGCCTTTTAACCGTTTCGGCCAGATTCGGCCCCCTATAATGGCCGAATTTGGCCAAAATGTCCAAAACAGCGGTTTTCGAAATAGGAGCTTTTTCCAGGATGTATCTTTGTAGCCAATGGTCGAATAGACATGTGAATAGGTTAAAATGAAAGGTCTTGGTGTGTAAATGTGCCTTTTTATGGTTTCGACAACCGGAAATTGGCCAAAAAATGTCCAAAATCTTAGATTTTCCAAAACATGGGCATATACGAGATAGGTTAAAATAACGAGATAGCCGGATGACGAGATTTCAAAATAGCAAATGTAAATTGGGGCGGGATTCGAAAAAAGTGACGAGATATGTGGGTCACGAGATAAGCGGGTACGAGATATGCGGGTTAGACTGTACTTCTCATCATATCCTCTGAGCGACGTCATTATGACGTTGTTTAATTAAAACGTTTGGGAAGCTCGTCAATCGGACTTCGTAAATACGTGTTAAATACGTTGTTTTGGTGATGCTGTAAGAATGTTGTGAATACTAAAATGTTTCTTAAGATTCTCATGTGCCTTTTGATTAATTATTAATATGTCTATATATTAGTGCATATTAACAACATTAGATTTTCTTTTCTTTAAATGTTCACATACCCAGAGCGTTTTGTTCTTGTATTTGAATATTCATTAAATTTGTGGGAGTCACCACGTCTTGTTAAGAGGAAAACAAACCGTTTATTGTACCCAAAATCTGATATATCGTAGATTGAAACGCTGTTAAGTTATTGGCACAAAGAATCATTTATTCCTCTTAAATGTGAATACAAAATGATGGTACTTGGTTTAAAATTAATATCAATAAGTTTTTTATTGGTAAACATTCAAACAAAATTTAAACGCAAATAGCTTGTTTTTTTCTGTTTAATTGTTGATTATTACATGCCGATTAGGTATACACTTCATAATTCAACGATTACTATTCAAACTTAATCTGAATTAAGAGAGACATGATTTCGAATTGATACTTTGAATATTCAGAAACGTATTCATTTGAATAAATAGAACAAATATTTCTTCAAAAGAACATGCAGTTGTTGTTAGATATAAGTAAGAAAATCAATGCAGTTCTTTTTGCAAAACCATGTTCAAGTCCATATTAGTTAACTATTTTGATTTCAAAAAATGTCTGTTTATTTTCGGGGTTTCTTTTTTTCTCCTTTCGTGGCAACTTCCGTTCTTTTTCTGGCGAGTCGTTCCATTGTGTATCTTTTCTCTTCCTGAAAATGTAATAACAAAAACATGTGTCAAAATAGCAAAAAGTGGATACAGATTAGTAAGTCACAAATTTGTTTTTGTATTAAATTTCGCATAGGTGAATTCTGTTTTCAAATTGTATAACTAGACCAACCAAATATATACATTATATACGATTATATATCTTCATTTTGATAAAGCAAATATCTTGAGAACGAATAGATAAAAAAACTGGATGTTTGGCTGAAGATGGAGCCTTTGACCGGTTTATAAAATCATTTTAAAGCAACATGTGATCAAATTTAGGTCACGCATGCACGAAAATAGATTTTGTCGCTATATGCGATATATAAAGAACCATAAAAGATCTTGGGACTCGATTATTTCTTCATCTAAAATATGAAGACGTGTAGAAGATATCGTTAAAGTACATAGACTGAAAATAAGTCACTCCCACCTGATAACTATCCCCACCCCCTGTCTCCTAAACCCCTCGGCGATTATCCCCTGACATTATCCCTGAGGGTGAATGACCCCGATAATTCTCATTTTCATTTGATAAATTATAGGATTATTAACTTATAGAATTATTAACTTATGAAATCCTTCTGTTTGTGTGACAGTCTGTCAGTCCGTAAACTTCAACTCGCATGAATGTCATGGTCTATAGAATCGATTTTGGATTCAAATGAAAGTTCTCAACCTAAAGAGGAACTTTCGGTCGAGCATGCGCAAAAAAGTGTTCATTGTTCAGGCGATAACCTGGGAACGAATATGCGTAAAAGATTAATTTCAAGTTCTTATGCTTAACTTGGTAATACACCTGTTATTATTTTGGCTATATTTGACAAACCTCGGTTGCATATTATTAGAAAATAGTCATTTTTATGGTTTTTCATAAAAACACTTCATGAAAAACTAATTATTATGAAGCCTCGACAAGGGGCTCATATTGAAGCACCTGAACTGATTATGTGCTGATCAATACTTTCGAGAAAATGTAGTCACATTCTTGTAGCACATTTGCGGAATAAGGCAGTGTTTAATGTTCAGACTATATATTGAGTGAAAATAGATCCTAAGACTAGGACATGTGATAAAATTAAAGCGCTAAATTTGTCCAGAATTGTATGATCATTAAATAGTTGATATATCGTCAAATGTGATTCCTGTACAGGATTATACGATTTAAACGATTGAATTATAATATAAGTCGTAAAAATTTTACAAAATAAGATGTCATTACACTTCGATTTGGGGGATGAATGATTTCAGGAATCAATAATATTCGTTTAGTTATTGAAAAATACTAGCTTTGCTTACATATCGGAATTCACGAATGGTTGCTGGCTTTGAATTGGTTTGCCTAAGATACTCTTCCCAGGTAAACCCCTCGACGTCGTCCCAATCTGAAATTATAGTTATTTGATATATGTTACTTAAATTAATATAGTTTTAACTTATATGAGGTGAATGCCATAGTTCCTTTTTGCAAAGTTATCCTGAATCATAAATCATTACCACAGTTATTAAACCCATATGAGTAATGATTTTTTGTTCAATTGGCTTGCCTATCACTTTTAATTAAAATAACTACAAAATGTACTCTTTTACAGTAAGTTGAACATCCTATCATAAAATCTATTTAAGGGGCCTGAGTCTGCTCCTTAAACTCTCATAGAAATTAAATCGTATGTTGTGCAGATTCTGAGTCATCGAATAGACACTTAGTACAGAACATTTTTTAAATCAAATATATCGTAGAAACTAGGCAGCGAAGGTGCACGCGCACATTATACCCAAACAAATAAAACCTCGTCTTTAGCAATATTTGATTGGTAAGGTACATCTTAAATAGTGTGTATATACACACATGTATATAAACATGTATAATTGTCATACCTTTTGGAGGGCAGAGAGGCACCTCCATATCTTGACACCAGCCTACCGGATGGATATCACTGGAACCCAACTGAAACCATGTATCATACCGCTTTCCCCAACCATCATATCGTATTTTCAGTTTGTCTTTCTTAAGTTCAAGGATCGTCGCACAGCAAATTAGCTGATTATCGGTATCCTCTGCTTCAAGCTTTATTCCCCTTTCAAAGCCTGACTCCTGAAATAAATGAGATTTCAATTAACACTATTTATTAATTTATACAAAAGCCTTAATCATTGGCCATAGTCTAGTTAGTTGGTTCTGGGTACAGCGCTTGAAAAAATAGGTCTTCATTAAGACCCTCATGGAGTTTTCTTTGCAAAGTTCAAATTTAGCATGATATCAAATATATCTTTAACCTATACTCAACTAAGGGTCCGACCTGGAGCCCAAACATTACAAACAACATATGTGGGTGATTTAATTAATCTGTCTACATCATTCTGACAACGCTATGATATTCGCGTATTTTTTTTCTGTTTAGGCCTAGGTTTTTCGAGTAAAGGTCGATCAAACAAAACCCTTTACGTATCACATCTTGCTGCTACAATACCCTAAAATAACCAAAAAATACCTCAACGTGTGATTTTTAGGCCCCAACCTAAAAGTCGGGGGCCTATAGAGTTGGGGTGTCCGTCCGTCTGTCCGTTTGTCTGTCATCGCTTTCTTGTACGGGCTAGAACTTTTGAACGGAAGGTCATAGAGACTTGATCAAACCACCCTACCAAAAATGGTCAAATTGGCCAAAATAGCCCAGAATAGCGGGTTTTCAAGACTTGAGCTTGAACGGGCTAGAACTGTTAAACGAAAGGTCATAAAGACTTGGTTTATATGCTCAAATGAAAGGTCTTGGTCCGTAGATGTGCCTTTTGACCATTTCGGTCAAAAACAACCTACCGGAAGTGGTCAAATTGGTCAAAATAGCCCAAAATAGCGGTTTTTCAAGACTTGAGCTTGTACGGGCTAGAACTTTTAAACGAAAGGTCATAGAGACTTGGTTTATAGGCTCAAATGAAAGGTCTTGGTCCGTAGATGTGCCTTTTGACCATTTCGGTCAAAAACAACCTACCGGAAGTGGTCAAATTGGTCAAAATAGCCCAAAATAGCGGTTTTTCAAGACTTGAGCTTGTATGGGCTAGAACTTTTGAACGAAAGGTCATAGAGACTTGGTTTATAGGCTCAAATGAAAGGTCTTGCTCCGTAGATGTGCCTTTTGACCATTTCGGTCAAAAACACCCTACCAAAAGTGGTCAAATTGGCCAAAATAGCCCAAAATAGCGGGTTTTCAAGACTTGAGCTTGAACAGGCTAGAACTGTTGAACGAAAGGTCATAGAGACTTGGTTTATAGGCTCAAATGAAAGGTCTTGGTCCGTAGATGTGCCTTTTGACCATTTCGGTCAAAACCACCCTACCAAAAGTGGTCAAATTGGCCAAAATAGCCTAAAAAAGCGGGTTTTCAAGACTTGAGCTTGAACGGGCTAGAACTGTTAAACGAAAGGTCATAGAGACTTGGTTTATAGGCTCAAATGAAAGGTCTTGGTCTGTAGATGTGTCTTTTGACCATTTCGGTCAAAAACACCCTACCAAAAGTGGTCAAATTGGCCAAAATAGCCCAAAATAGCGGGTTTTCAAGACTTGAGCTTGAACGGGCTAGAACTGTTGAACGTAAGGTCATAGAGACTTGGTTTTTATGCTCAAATGAAAGGTCTTGGTCCGTAGATGTGTCTTTTGACCATTTCGGTGATCAAAAACACCCTACCAAAAGTGGTCAAATTGGCCAAAATAGCCCAAAATAGCGGGTTCTCAAGACTTGAGGTTGTACGGGCTAGAACTTTTGAACGAAAGGTCATAGAGACTTGGTTTATAGGCTCAAATTGAAGGTATTGGTCTGTAGATGTGCTTTTTGACCATTTTGGTCAAACCACCCTACCGGATATGGTCAAATTGGCCAAAATAGCCCAAAATAGGGGTTTTTCAAGACTTGGGCTTGTACGGGCTAGAACATTTGAACGGAAGGTCATAGAGACTTGGTTAGAAGCTCAAATGAAAGGTCTTGGTCCGTAGATGTCCCTTTTGACCATTTCGGTCAAAAACACAAGATAGGCAGTTGTCAAATTGGCCAAAAATAGCGGTTTTCATAGAAAATATATTTAAAATCTGCAAAAACCATACCCCTTCCAGTTCCGGGGCGGTTGGGGCCTTCTCAGGAAGGGGTTTCTCCTGTTGATTTGCCTCGCAGTTTGTATCCAAATCTTCAAATGTTGCAAACTGAAATGTTATTTCAATAATCATAGACATAATCAAGGATATTTTAACTAATAATTTCTACATCGAGATTATATGCAAAGATTAAAGTTTCTCTTCTTAACAATGTTCAAGTTTACATCTAAATGATTATATAAAGCTGAAACTAGCACACTGTCTATTATAATTCTAACAAGTAGATCAACGAAACTGTTCATCATAGCAGTTGAATATATAAATATTTAAGAAATAAAATTACATGATCAACGGAATCCATCCAAGGATAGCAGACTTAATTTGGAAATTCTAAAAATACCAGCAACCAATATATATATTTTCAATTTTCCAAAGTTCCAATAATAAAAATCGTTTGAAATAGACCTAAGCGCAGCCTCAATATATAATCTCGCCACGAAACAAGTATAAACGAAATCCGTCAAGGGATAGCAAATATTTCGTCGGTAAAACCACCATTATCAATAACACCAACTATATGTTTGTTCCGGCAACAATGGAGGAAAAAAGGCATGTTATTTAATGAACGGGAATAAATAATTCTATTATTATAAAAATGGGGCACTACTCAACCACATAATATCTGTACATCAACCAATTCAGCAACCATATCCCCTCATGCGTCAAAAATTCACTATTTTCTTTTAGGTCTATATAAGTGATATAGCGAATTGATACTTTTAAAACGGGATGGCTTTATCAATTAAACACATACCAAAACGTTATTCTCTTGCTGATTTCCTCGCTGTTTGTATCCAGATCTTCAAATGTTGCAAACTGAAATTTCATTTCAATAATCACTTTTAATTACAAGTGGTTTAGATCATTTGATCCTTGGAGAATTTTAATAGTGTTTTGATTCAGAAGACTACAGCTTAATAAAAGTTTATGAAACACAACATATTCCTTTAAAAATGTGAGAATAACTACAGCTTAACGATAGTTTATGAAACACGCCTTTTTCATTAAAAAGGTGAGCTTTTGTGTGTTCATGGCACATTTTGTATGATAAACTCATTACAGATGTGCTGCGGACAAACGACTATATCTTAGATGTTAACTGACTGACGGATATGTGGACGGAAGGTGGAAAGCAATATCCCTCAGCCAAATTGTTGACTCAGCTGGCTGTGGACTAATCTTATGTTGCCTTATGATAAGTTGCATAAGGTGAAATAAAGTCATAAACGAGCTGGTATACTTCCTTGGGCAGTCTCAAACAATTTTTCGAAATCGATATGAAACCTTCTTCAAATGTTGATCAACATGAAATTTGGATTATATATAAAGTAAAAAATATGTTATAATATTAATCAACTCTAGCTTATTTTTATGACAAATGAAAATTGTTCATCTTAAATTCATTAAAAAACATACTTAAAATGGCAAATACCCTATTTTCATTCATTTTCATTCAGTTGTCGTCGATCAAAACTATCTTTATCTCTATAAAATTGACCGAATGGAAAGGTATAAACAATACTGACTTAACAGTAAAATTTTTGATTTAATACTTAATTATCACGAACAGAGATCGATAATTGTATCAAATTGAAACACATTTAACACCTTAACGGTCACACACACGCATCTTAGGCTAAAATATCCACTCATACGTTTAATCCAGTCTCTTGTTCCAGGTCCGCAATGTTGATTTCAAAATTATCTATGTGAATGATATAGTTACTTGATGTTCCGAAATCAAAGAGCTGTCAAATTTACACATACACGACGACAATTTTGACAAATATTGCCGCTTAACGATCATTGGGCAATTAAACACCTTTAAATATAAATGACTGTAGGAAATCAATCTTAATCTTAATCAATAGATATATTTGTGACTTATTTTCATAATGAATGTATTTAAGAACCCATGAACAAAAGAACAAATATAAATACCGAGATATACTTTATTTCATTTATTCTTTATTTTAGAATATTACCTCCTGTTTCGGCATCGGGTTCTTTATCCCCCTCTTCTACTTGGTTGTTTTCGACACGTCTACCTTTTTAAACAAAATTAATAAAAAATATAAAATTACAAGTTTAAGTCGTCAAAAGAACTAGTGCAAAGCTTTAGCGACAGCGTGGCACGGGACTATCACTCAAACAGAAACACCACCAATGTATATTAGCAATACATATGTTTTCAAACTGTGACGTTTCAATACGATTAGATTAACCATCAAAAGGTTTGAAGGTTAGCAATAGCCCTTAGCCATTTTCTTTTGTTGAGGACATACAATTGGGAAAGTATGGCATTTTGACAAAATTATGAAACTAGTTATGTGCCACTTTTGTGTGCCGCTTCTAATAAATAAGTCATAGGTCAGCTATTAGATTATATATAAATCAGCGTTGCTAACTCATCATTGTTTTGTTATGTTAAAACACATTCGATTATATTAATTTTGTGATAGAAAATATAGTATTCACTTTCCATGATTTGAAATTTGACCTACGACCAATAACGAATATCTTGCCCTTCCACTGCGACACCGGTTCATATAAATGAACATGCTAAAACTGATAACTTTATAGCAGACTATTGCTTTTTATTGACAGGCCACAAGTCAGACTGACTTGAACCAAATTAATATAAGTATAATATATATTTTTTTGAATACCAAGAACAGCTTGAGCTTAAATTTGATAATGCAGTTTTTCTAGCCTTATTGTTGACAACCTGCAGTCTCGATAGGGTTAAATTATTATTTTATCGATCGACATTGTCAGGGAGTTTTTGTTAATTGTCATCATTTTGTTTTGCTGTTGTGAGAAAAACAAAAATCAAAATCATATAAAACCCAAAATGTGTTGGAAAATGTCCGTATTTCATCCAAAGTGTGAGGAAAACTTAAGTTAGATACTTTATCTTTCCAATGTGTTACCTGTTCCTTCATGGTCATTATCATTAGTAAGCTGTGCTCTGGATGAAGACACATTTTTATTAGATTGGTCGACTTGCTCAGGAACCTCTTGAGTAAATGGTGCATTCGAGTTATCGGTATTGCCACTTTCTTGCGAAGACATATTCGAGCTCTCGGTTTGGCCACTTTCTTGAGAAGTTGTTGTATTTGAGCTATCGGTATCGCCACCCTCTTTCGCTGTTAAAAGAGTAAGTTATTGGAATTGTGATTGGATAACAACGATACTCATTTTTACTGTATGTCGTAAATATCGAAAATGATATACTTCAATGATATCTGGCACCCTTTATCGGCAATTAATCATATAACAATGTATCATAGACATTGCAATAACATACAAATAATGTGAATATAGACTAAATAAAACCCTTAGAATTTATTGCGATCATAAACTTTACTAAACAAAGCCACACAAATATGTTGAAATCCGGTCACTGTGACTTTATAATTGAAATTATTAACATTTTTTATTCTTTTGAGATATAACTGCTATAAGAATTTACTAATTGTTGGTGTGATAATTCCTTTCAGTGTTAATTAAGACAGTTACCCTGCGCCATCCAACCCGCAAAAATATTTCTGTATCGTTCTCCCTGCAGACTTTTTGCGAAACGCGCGGCCTTGCCGTGAGTACTTTCATGGAAAAGAAGTTGGGTTTCAGGCCTTGTCGCTGAATCCGTGCAATATAAAAACACGGCTTGATACCCAAACCCATGAAAAAGAGCCAGCTGGAATAACAATGCATTGACATCGTCAGTATATATAACCCAAATCAACCCATAGAGTTGCATCATTTAGCAAACTCAGACACGATATTGTAGCAATTGTCAACAGATGGAGGGACGAAATAGAACATAGCATTTGCATCTATTAAAAAAGTAGGCTCGGTTTACAACTTTCTTTTTTTTTAATAATTTTATAATTTATTAATTTCCTATAGCCCTATGGTCATTTCGGCATTTTTTATTGAAATGATGTAATGTACATGTTAAATGTTGAAGAGATGCATTAACATGATCAAAATAGTTTTCCTGACAAACAATTTACGCGCTCAAGTAGGTCCAAAATGTATGCCACGAGGGTTATTATATGAAAGCCTTAGCTAGCGAAATGAAGCTAGCTTTTCCGACACCCAGAGGCAACAACAAACCAAAATATATTTTACTTTATTGAGTAAGCGAACGCTAGCATATCAAAATTAAATCCGAAGCATGTCTAAGGTACATATTTCAATTAGAAGAGTGTCAGGTGCATATAGTTTTGATGAAATGAGTTTTATATAAAAAAAATATTACGGCATCTTTTGCTTTCGCGATTATACGGCTCGAGTTGTTGTATGACCGATTGCTTTTCCCCTGCTCCACTTTTTTCTCGAGTTCTTTCAATCTGCGTTCACCTCGATTTATTTGAAAATCATATCCACAATGGCATTTAGGCTGTCTAAGTTTATGCACATGCCCACATTGCTTGCAGGTTTTTTTAAACCCATTTCCTTTCGGTAGGTGTGCGGGTTTCATTTTCTGTAATCCAAAATATATACATTTATACCGAATGAAATAGACAATGTTAATAAAAGTAGCAAGTACTTTGTTAACTTTGGCTGGTCCTATCAAGAAAATATTTCAATCGTGAAATGCATGCATGACCCGATATATTGACTACCATCATAAAATATAAAATAGTAATTTGCAAGTTACTACTTTGATTTGAGACCAAAATTAATTATAAACACGCATCCACTCTTGATATATTGCCTTAAATATAGAATCATCATCTTTCATGCACGATCGGAATCTGATAAAACTCGGCTGATAGATGTAAAGGTGAATAGCCTCACTGTTAACCATACTTTGAGTTTTATTAAAAGGTCCGGGAGTTATCCAAGTTTGAATATATTATAATACCCAAAACTTGTTAGATTAAAAAAGATACCTCATACATGCTTAATTAAACAGGTCAGATGTAGTGATTATTCGAAAGTCAAGTTGTTATACATTAATCGAATCATCACTGATGAATTCTAGTAAATGTTTCACTGTTTTTCCGTATATCGCCTGAACAGTGATATTATGTTATACGTCACAAGGGAGTATTTGTGAAACACGAGCAGGCCCCTACCGCCTCCAAAATCATAGTGGTATGATTTTTTTTGTATATTTGGAACAGCTTTAGAACTCCCAACCCACTTACGCGCCATTTCAAACACCCGTAATTTCGAAAATTTTTGGTCGATCAAACTGAAATTTCAACGTTGCACATCTAAAATATATTTTCATTCACTGTGTGAAGTTTCCGAACCCTAAGACAATGGCTTCATAAACAAGATTGTCAAGGGTTTGACACTGACCCAGCTTTAGTATATGCATGCATATGCACTAAGTGTGCAAGTTAATAGAAATACGGGAAAATGCATAAGTAAGTCATGTGTCATCTATTTGCTTTAACATTCGCATAAAGATTTTAAGAGGTGAGATATATTTATACCAGATGGGTTTCGAAACCGTGACCGAATGAGTGGGAGCTCCATGCTGTACCAACTGAGCTACAGTCCCCTCATTCTATGAATAAACATACAAACATGTATGTTTTACAAGAGTGCATTATGTATTATTTGTTTTGAAGATTTCTCGAATCGATGCGACTAAACATTATGTGAAAATATAAGAGGAATATAATGTTGACGTTTTAAAATGAAAAAGTATTTAAGGCTGAATCCAGGTTCGAACCCACGGTTTCGGGATCACTAGGCAGATACGCCACCAACTTAGCTATCTGGCCAGATGTGAAATGCCTCGCTCTAGGAAGTCAATAAATGTCAAAACAGGATAAGCATAAGGGAAAGAATAAGCTAATATACAAACCCCAGAATTATAAAGATAAGAAGAAAAATAAGAAGAAGGACAAGGTTAAGTTTAAGTTCAAGTAAAAATATAATCAGGAACACAATACATAATGAGGTGACCATATAGAAGCTTGTGCTTAGTTTGAAAGCTCTATGATCAAAACTGTGGGAGAAGATAGCTGTTGAAGCTATCAGTTTTTTACAATATATGAGACCAAATTGGGCGGAAATGGCGAAGTCCACCATGGCGACCATAATGGTTCGATCGTCATCAAAAGCACAATCCATAATGAGGTGACCATATAGAAGCTTGTGATAAAGTTTGAAAGCTCTATGATCAAAACTGTGGGAGGAGATAGGTTTTTAAAAAGTTTACGAAATAACTAACTAACTAACTAACTAATTAACTAACGGCGGACGGACACCAACCGATTGCACAAACCCAGTTTTCATTTCACGAAAGCTGGGTTAAAAACTTATTTAAGGCACGAAGCCATGTGATTCTTAAATTCAAGACTATATATGGCTAAAACAGAATGATAATTTTTATATTATCGTAGAAATAATCAAAACCTCATAAGGGGAAGTATAAGCTAAAGTACAACACCAGATTGCTACAGAAAAGAAGACGGATAAGATTGAGCATAAGTTCAAGTAAAACTATAATATACAAGGTTGTATAAAAGACCATGCAGATTAGGCATAAATGGAAAAGCTAAAAATGGCGACAATATTTATCATCGTCATATGTTTTGTAACTTAGAGCTTTTTTACTAAATATAAGACCAAATTGGGAGGAAATGGCGAAGTCTACCATGGCGACTACAATGGTTCGATCGTCATCAAGAGCACAATCCATAATGAGGTGACCATATAGAAGCTTGTTTAAAAGTTTGATAGATCTATGATCGAAACTGTGGGAGGAGAAAGGTTTTATAGATAAAGAGTTTATACTAAATGTTATACCAATTTGGACGGAAAAGACGAAGTCCACCATGGCGACCACAATGATTTGATCGTCATCGTGAGCACAATCCATAATGAGGTGACCATATAGAAGCTTGTGTTAAAGTTTGAAAGCTCTATGATCAAAA